>JBAWJQ010004721.1:0-152443 GCA_037783105.1 Bactrocera zonata
TAAAAAATTTCCAAATTGTATATTAAAGTACAACACATTTTTTAAAGCCTTAACTTTTTCTTATATTTTTTGTTACAATTTAATACCCACCATGTCTTTGAAACCATTGAAAACTAAAATATATTTCAAAACTGAATGGGGAGAATGAAAGTAATGGAAAGTAAAATGGAATTTGAGTACAAAAACCCTGTAAAAATAAAAACAAAAATATAAAAGAAAAAAGCGTTTCGAATGAGGCACGCCATATTATACGTGTTCACTGGAATAATCCGCATCATCGATGTTTTCTATGCACTTCTATGCTTTTCTCGAGCACGCTTTTCTCTATGCACTTCTATGCTTTTCTCGAGCACACCAAAGCACTTTTATGCTAGGAGATCGTGTGTTTTTTATTCTCTTGCAGTTTAAATACTTCCCCTTTGACGCTGCCTGCAACTAAGCATCCCACACCTTCGTCAAATAATGAGGCACACGATTTTTTTTACCTGGCTCATGCAAATTTAACACTGCGTTCGCAACAAAACAGCTGTTCGACGACACCGCTGCTATTTCGGGAGCTGGTTGTGTTGCTCGGTTCAATAAAGCATTACAACGCTATAGATTCACTGACCACGACCTGGAAATTCCGAGCGCGCGAGCACTAAGTTGCAAACGGCGGCCGCGATGCGGCACGAAGGCAAAGATAAAGTACAAATATAAAGTAAAATATGCGATATGAATGCCTAGAGCGCATTACGAATGCATCGCGGAAACAATTGAAGATCCAACAAATAGGCAACCGCCGCTTACCGCATTGCCTACGCGCCATAACACGCCGTGCTAGAATCACCGACGCGCTGCTAAAGCAATGATATTAAAATGGTTGATAAAGTATAAAATCGAGATGAGCACGCGCATCACGTACCAGCACATGCAACATCAAAATGATGGCGGCGCGTTAAGGCGGCGGGTGCATACATGTGTTACATTTATGGCCGTCGACGTGACGGCATAAATTAGTGGCAGCGCCAGCCAAGTCTCAATCAACGTCATAATTGCATTCAAGTCTTTGCTCGAGATATACCCGATCTAGCCGTTGAGTTACACAGCGATTGCGTTTATGTGTATACGTATCAGAGATGTACACGAATTGATTTACTTTTTTCCTATATGTATGTACTCACTGTCTTTGTTTTGTTTTCAATCATCAGCATGTGCTAATAACATTGCTTGCAGTGTTTGCGCTCTTCTAATTGCTTGTCATTTACTCACTCACTCTTTAAATGCCGCTAGCAATAACCACTCAAAAATTATAACTGTGTTTTGAGTTGTAAGCAAAACAATCAAATGATTCATAAAAGCTTAGATTGGCATAGTGTATAATCAGTGCGTTAATTTCTTTTAAATAAGTTTTCAGAGTTCATGAAATAATAAAAAATATTGAAAACGGTGTTTTTCGTATTGTAAAAAATAAACAAAGCAGAAGTAAAATTTGGGATATTTTCTGTCAAATTGAAAATGACGAAAGTAGGCTTATTGATGGAGTGGTGATATGTGAGAAGTGTAATAACATATTAAAATATAATGGAAAGCAAACATCTAATCTTATCCGTCACAAGTGTTATGCTGTAAGAAATTGCAATGTTGCTGTAAAAAAAGTTAACAATGCAGATAAGGAAATTCTTTTATTGGCGTGTTCTCAATGGGTTGTAGAGGACTGTCGTCCATTTTCCGTTGTAGACGGCGAAGGTTTTAAAAAGGTCGTGGCGGCACTCTTAAATATTGGAACAAAATATGGCAATCATTTAGACGTCTCCGACATGTTGCCCAATTCCAGAACCATATCACGACGAATAAACAACATAGCAGACGACAAAAGAATACTAATGATGGAGGAATTGAAATTAGCAATAACAAGCGGAACGGCGTCCATAACATCAGATCTCTGGACTGACAATTTTGTCAAAAGAAATTTCTTATGTGCCACATTTCATTTTATGAAAAATTTAAAGTTAAAAGAAATTGTTTTAGGCGTAAAATCAATGGATTTAGAGAGAAGCACAGCAACTAATGTTTTAACAAAATTGAACACCATTTTGGCAGATTTCGAAGTAAATAACATGGAGAATATTACGTTTGTTACTGACAGAGGATCAAATATTGTGAAGGCTCTTAAAAATCAAAATAGGATTAACTGTGCAAATCATCTATTGAATAATGTTTTGGATTGTGGTTTTAACAGCACTACCGAATTAGTTTCATTTTTGGATGCTTGCAAAAAATTAGTAAAATATTTTAAAAAGACTTCCTTTCAACACATGCTATTAACTTCTCTTAAAATTATTGTATTACTCGGTGGAACTTGCATCTTAATTTATTTAAATCAATTTCGAATAATTATTTCAAAATTCAAGAAATTCTTTCCTCAGTCAATGAAACACATAGAATCTCAGATATTAACTTATCCCTTCTTAATGCACTAGTTGAGGTTTTTGAAAAGGTTGATAATGTAAGCCGAAAGTTACAAGGTGTAAATTACGTCACATTAAATTACGTATACTTAATAATCAACACCGTCAGATCCATTTGCGAAGAAAGAGATACTGATATGCAAGTAATAAAGGCATTAAAAAGAAATATTTTAAGAGAAATGGAAACAAAGTACATTCCTAATTTAAGTGTTTCTCACTATACGGCTTGTTTTTTGTTTCCACCTACCAATTCTTGTCTAGACGAAAGTAAATTATGATGAAATAAATCGTAATAGTTATCTAAAAATAGGACTTGATGTTAATTTTAATGTTATGCAGTGGTGGGAAAGTCATAACTCAGAATACCCTCGGTTATATAAGTTTGCCCAAAAAATGTTGGCTATACCTGCAAGCAGTACCGCTTCAGAACGAGTTTTTTCTGCCTCAGGTAACATAATAACTGAAAAACGTAACCGTATTGGGCCAAAAACTGTAAATAATTTGCTTTTTTGAATTCAGTGTACAAATATGAGTAAAAATATAGCTTTATGAACAATTACAATAATTTATAAGAACAACAATATATATATGCACATATACATATAATATATATACAATAATATATATTATATATCTTTAAATAAGAAAATATTGAAGTATTACATCATTTTTTTTTTTTTTTTGTAAAAGGCTGAATTTTGTAATTATTTTTTTTTTGTAACATTATCATTAATACTCTCACCCTGTAAATATATATGTTTAAGCACTATCAAATAAAATTAAAAACAATAAACAATAAAATCAAAAAGCTCTGCGTACATTCATAACACTCATACTGATTCAATGCTTTTGTGAATGGTATGAGCTTACAGAATAAGCAAGCAATGATATGCATTTTGTAACAAACCACTCGCTGAGGAGAATCATGCAATGACAGTTTTCGTTTAGTTTATGCCTAGTGCTAACTCAGTCTTCCCTTTTACAAAATACTAAATATATCATTTGAATGGTATTCATGCACATCTCTGATACGTACATATGTGCGCAAAGTGTTGCAGCTGCTGGTGCCTCAGCATCAAAAAGCTCAGTTTTCGTACGCGCTAGTTAAGGAACGTATTCCTTATAATAGTAACAAACATCAAAACAACCTTTTGTTTCAGTAAACAGAATGCAGAAACAACCTTGAGTTGGAACAATTGAAATGCACTATCACTACAACAAACAATCCTAAACAAACAAGTATCAAAACAACATTGAGTTTGAATACCACAACAACCTTATCTTGAAACAAAGCTATTGTATCTAAGCAAGCAATATATATGTAAACAAACCTAAACAAATTATGTAATCTGTATCTTAACAAACTATCAACTAGTAATAAGTAAGCATACTAGTTAGTATAAATAGAAGTAAGAACCATGCAATAAGTTAGTATTAAGAGTATAAATAAAGAGCACACATTTCGGTGCAGCTCAAAATATATTCTTTTGACTCATATTTACTTATGGTAAAAATTAACTCTCTCAAGTGCAGCGCGGCATCCTTTGTGACTTACAATGTACATACTTTCAAGCGTGCATAACATACTTTCAAGCGTGCACAACTGTGGCATATATGTTGTTTAGTATGTATGTTAGGGCTGCCTGGCAACCCAACCCTTCAGCTTTTGCATTTCTCCACGAGTTATAAGAAAACTTATTTGTGCAGACATTCGTTCAAAAGCATTCATGCTTCAATTTCATTGTGCATATACGAGTGTATGCATATGTATGTGTGTCTGGTCTGGTCTGCTTCTATGCGTGCTCCTGAGCATTTGTATGACTTTCACTATTTCGACCCCCAGTTACTCAGTTCATACGTGTTGCAGCTGTTTTGTTGTCATACACTATGAGCGATTTGTGCTGAAAAAGGTAGATATTACTTCGAAGTAGCTCTTTCTCACTAGATTGTTTCGACTTATACTTTCCTGACTTTTCCTGTTAGTTTTCAAGTGTTAAAGTGGCATAATTATCGTTTTAGTCGAAGCTTAACCTTCAAACTCAGTCTCTTACTCTGGGCTGCTGTGTTTGACTCTAAGCAGCTAACACTTGGAAGAAAAAAATTTAAACCAACGAAGCAAAATTAGAATTATGAATGTGCTGTCCAGCACTTTCGAAAGCTCTTCAAAAAAGTGCTCGTTTTATAAGCCCTCTAAGATCATGACTAACCCGTTTGAAAACTATCATTGTTGGCTGATCTGTCCGAAAGCGAACCATAAGTGGCAATCCTACTCGAGAATCGGGTTTTCTCGTAAAATAATTGATTTTTCGGAATCGATATTCAGTAGTTAGTAATATAAGTAATCGATTTCGACTACTGAAGATCGATTCCGAAAAATTGATTATTTTACGAGAAAACTCGATTCTCGAGTAGAATCGGAATCGAGTTTACCATCCCTACTGGCAGCCATCGCGTGCACATATAATAATCTCCGAACAATAACCACCACAAAAGAAATGATTTTTTTCCATGTTATTTATATGGAAAACAGAAAATTTGAAAGAAGCACCTCTTAATATTAACACAATATTAAGATCTCATCTTTTGAGTGACCTTTTTTCACATTTTCGAAAGTTTTTAGCCTGTTTTCCAGTTGAAAGAAAAAAGGTTGCCTCAGAATGACACACCCTAGTATATATGCTCACAATAAAAAGGTTTAATGAAGAATTTTTTTAAAAGCGTATCCACGGCGGTTGGGTCTAAGTAATGGACTAAGGAATGGACTTGTATTTTTATCCGGCCAAGGGCTGTAAAATCGGGTTTATTTCTCGAAACGGCTTCAGGAATAGTACCGTTACAACGAACAAAACAGCAAAAACAAAAAGGAAATAAAAGTTCCTTTTGGGACGAAGCTATACAATGTCAATATACGTAGACTAGAAACTCGAATGTGAACATTTAAGTTGGATGAGACAAATCGAATTTGGATCGTGTATATGTTGGGAGAGAAACGTACTTACTCGTAATTGGTAGTTACCAGAGTTGAGATATTTTTAGCCAAAAATGAAAAAGAGTTGCTCGCAAGAGCCAAGAAAAATGATGTTATGTGAGACCAAGTTTCACTATAGCCCAAAACTGATCGATATTAGTAGCCAAATATACCATAGGAACTCGGATGAGACCTCTAAAGCCGATTGAGGTTTGCAGAGTTTTGGAATAGTAATTCATAAACAGTATTCAGAAAGCTCGGTTGTTACCAGGAATCAGCTATTCTGAAACCGAGATTCACCCAAGGTCCAAAATTAATCGACCGTGAGAAATGTTACGATTAAAAAATCATTTTAGCTCTGGCTCTCAACCCACCTACTCTGATGCTATTCAATGAAGAAATTGTAGGTTGAATGGAATATCGGTTGGACGACAAAACAAGGAATCTGTCGCCATTTAGCTGTAAATCTTCTTGAGATCCCTGGGATAATTTCTTCTCACAAGAACACTGCCTCCCAACCACTGCGAAATATTTTATATTTGCCTTTTTTGATATGGGCTATCAACTTGGCATATACGAGTATTTGCTCTATACGGAAAACCTTAACGATAAAATAATGCATAGCTTCGGTGTACCATATTTGCCTTTTAATATTGAGCGGTAAAGGAGTGCCACGAAGCAGGACAGCGGACGAATGGAATAGCGCGATAATAGCGGACTTTACCTTGGGCACGACGCCGAGGAATATATACAAGTAATTACACATTCAGGTGAATATTTTTGTGTGTGTAGGAATTCATATTGAAGCAGCGTTCTGTAAAGAAAACTTGCATTATATCATACCTATGTGGTAACAGCAGGTTTGTGGCACAATGTAGCTCAAGTATCATTGAAAACAGAAGTATACACTTAGGTATATTGCAATTATTTTGACGTGCATTTAGTTAACTGAGTATTGACCCGACATACTCCTTTAAAGCATACTTATAAAATATATCTGAGAAATAAGGTGGTAGGGTAAATAAATATAAAATTTTCATGTCACAAAGTTATTTACCGAACTTCTCCGAAACGGCTATACCAAATTTTACCAAATTTAATATGCGTATTCTGTAGGTCTGAGAATCGGCTGCTATCTATTTTCCATAACCCTAAGCGATAAGGCTTGATCACCTTAAATTTTTTTTTAAATTTTTTTGTTTTTATTTTTTTATAATGTGGCATAAAAAGATAAATACAAACCTAAAATATTACTTTTTTATCACCAACCCCTATTTTCTAACAGCCATTTTAGTAACATAATAACTTTTCATCCCGCTCTATAACTGATCAATTATAGTGTTTTTAACTGTACTTCAATTAAAAATCTAAAATTATTTTTAAGAAAATAAATATATATTTTTTATTTTATTATTATAGTCCTGATATATGCTTAAAGACACCGATCTTGGATTCTTAAAATTTGCCGCGACTTTATTGGTGATTGAAATGCCACACTATACCATAGACTGAAGTCGGTCTCTTGTTTCACTCACACAATAAGACTTCTCTCACTCCCTACACAGTTTTCGACCAAAGAGAAGTACACGCACACATTCTTCTTTGGATGTGGATGGTGGTTTCACCAGATCAAATTGATGAAATCATTTCTGCGGAAATTCCTGATGCAGAGAAAAATCCAGTATTATACGAAGTGATGAAATATGGTTCATGGACCTTGCAGACACCCCAATCCCACTTCATATAAATCAATGTTGAGTATTGCTGTTTGGTGAAATCGATCAAATACGTTTGCAATTACGTTACCCAAGAATGCAACATGGCGGTTTTTGCTCTTGAACGAGATGAGATCAGATATTATCAAATGGGTCGATACATGAACTGCAATGAAGCGCTTTGTAGGATATTTACTCTTGCAATTCATGAATGTTTTCCGACTGTGTTTCAACTTCATTTAAGTCATTGCGTATTGTGAAAGGTATGGTGTGTGCAACTTTTTGAGAAGCATGCCAGCAATTACAGTTGACCACTGAAGTTCGCACATTTTTCGCGAGGATCATTTCAACATATCAGCCTTCAAATCTGCGTCATCTATGGGATACGAACAAAAATTACATTGCCGAAGACATTTTACATCGTATTCGCTAAGAATTTGAAATGGGAAAATTCCGGTCGTCTTGACAATGAAGACGAACCCGTCAACAAATTGGCATTTCAGTTCAAACCTATTCAGTTTCCAGGGAAAATTGCATTTGAAATGACAATCAACAGAACACAAGGATAGTCGCTAGAAGTGTGTGGGATAAATTTGGAAATGCCATGTTTTTCATACAGTCTGCTTTACGTGGCGTGTTCATTTGTTCAAAAACCATCTTCTCTTTATATTTACGTACCGGAACAGAAAACCAAAAAATGTTGTTTATCAAACTGCCCTACATTGAAAAAATTCCAGAAAAATCGCAAATAAATGACTTAAACACAAAATATAGTACATTCAACTTTCTTTTCATTTCAAAGCACAAAATTTTACGCAAGACAACGCCCGCGAGGTCAGCAAGTTATAAATTTTAAACATATGAAAATGATATATACATACATATATATGAAAGATATACAAATAATCCTATCTATGTTCGTCCTCTGGTTCTAAGCTACTTCTCTATCAATTTTTAGCCAAATCGGTTCTGCGGTTCTTTCTTCTAACGGGTGATTTTTTTGAGGTTAGGATTTTCATGCATTAGTATTTGACAGATCACGTGGGATTTCAGACATGGTGTCAAAGAGAAAGATGCTCAGTATGCTTTGACATTTCATCATGAATAGACTTGCTAACGAGCAACGCTTGCAAATCATTGAATTTTATTACCAAAATCAGTGTTCGGTTCGAAATGTGTTTCGCGCTTTACGTCCGATGAGCGATGAGGCTCATTTCTGGTTGAATGGCTACGTAAATAAGCAAAATTGCCGCATTTGGGGTGAAGAGCAACCAGAAGCCGTTCAAGAACTGCCCATGCATCCCGAAAAATGCACTGTTTGGTGTGGTTTGTACGCTGGTGGAATCATTGGACCGTATTTTTCAAAGATGCTGTTGGACGCAACGTTACGGTGAATGGCGATCGCTATCGTTCGATGCTAACAAACTTTTTGTTGCCAAAAATGGAAGAACTGAACTTGGTTGACATGTGGTTTTAACAAGATGGCGCTACATGCCACACAGCTCGCGATTCTATGGCCATTTTGAGGGAAAACTTCGGACAACAATTCATCTCAAGAAATGGACCCGTAAGTTGGCCACCAAGATCATGCGATTTAACGCCTTTAGACTATTTTTTGTGGGGCTACGTCAAGTCTAAAGTCTACAGAAATAAGCCAGCAACTATTCCAGCTTTGGAAGACAACATTTCCGAAGAAATTCGGGCTATTCCGGCCGAAATGCTCGAAAAAGTTGCCCAAAATTGGACTTTCCGAATGGACCACCTAAGACGCAGCCGCGGTCAACATTTAAATGAAATTATCTTCAAAAAGTAAATGTCATGAACCAATCTAACGTTTCAAATAAAGAACCGATGAGATTTTGCAAATTTTATGCGTTTTTTTTTAAAAAAAAGTTATCAAGCTCTTAAAAAATCACCCTTTATATATATATTTTTTTTTAAAGCCCGTATCATACTTCAGACTGAATCAGAACGCAAATACGAAGTATAGAACCAATTGACATGATCTTTTGTCTTCGTGTGAACTAGTGTAGTTAAATAATTAAATTATAATGGAAAGTCTTTACTGAGTACCTAGTAAAGATAATGTAGAATCCAAAAGTGGTGACATATTAAGTTTCTTTTATCGATTCATTTCTGAAGTTAAAGATTTCGATGGGTGAAAATACATTTTAAGATTGTTCTAATACATTGCACCCACCCTCTGAGGCCTATATTTTGAAAGATAGGTATCTGTAGGGAAACCAGTCTGATATAAACGATTAATTAATTCCTAAGGAATTTTCATATATAATACGGAATAATATTTAAAGTAGAACTCTACCTTTTTTCAGCGGACATTGAAATTTATTTATTTATTTTTCTTTTATTAATAGTTTTATGATATTATTAACGTTCATAAGGTTTCCACATTATTTCGAAAAGGTTTTAATTGACACAAAATTTTTAATTAAATTTATATATTTGAATTAGTCGTTTTATAAATGACCAATATTTCAGTGTCCCAAGCGAAATAAGTAACTTTTCCTGGTATTAACCTAGATAGAAAGCTAACGTGGAGAAAACATATCTCTAGTAAAATAACTTGCATGAAAATAAGAGCTGCTAATTTAAATTGGCTTTTAAATAAAAACTCTAAACTTAGCCTAGACTACAAAATGCTTTATATTATATAATGCGGTCAAAAAGTCGATTTGGATGTATGGCATTCAATTGTGGGGTGCGACATGTGCAACCAATACCGATATGATACAAAGGTTACAATCAAAATTTATTAAAACAATAACGTGTTCGCCTTGATACATGCGTAACGAAAATATCCATAAATATCTTTGTATTCGTATGGTAAAGAAGGAAGTGTAGGACAGCAGAGTTAAATCTATATCACGACTCCGAGATCACCCAAACCCATTGGTTTAGTCATTCCTGTGATCAAACACGCCTTAAAAGAAGAGATGTGCCTGCGTACTAAGGAGCAACATATTACCAAAACAGCTTAATCACTTGCTTGAGCCTGTCTAGTTTTTAAATAGATTTAAGATTTTATAACTTATTGTTAGGCTTAAAAAAGGAGATCCAATAAATAAAGAAATATTGAAAAAAAAAAAAAAATTTATCGAACTTTTTGGTTTCAGTTACCAGGTCACCCTGTTATGGAAAATTCGTTTTACCGTTCATAATTTTTAATTATTTATGAATTAAAATGAATTTTCTTGGCTACTCAATTAATTTTTTTTTTTTATTTATACATGTTTTTTTTTATAAAATTTTATATATTAAAACGTTTACTCTTTATTTCACTTAATTTTTTTTCTACAAAATTTTATATGGTGGCAACTCTCTTTATTTACTTTTAAGTAGAAAAAAAATGTTTTCAATACTTACTTCACTTAATTTTTGTTAGAGTTTAGGTATCTTTTTTTTAATATTTTTTTTTTTTTACACTTGGTTGTAACTGTTTGTGCGAGCGCCTTTATACGACGATTGTGCTTTACAATGCAACATTTCGCTTGGACGAAAACTTAATTGTCTTCATATGTCGAACAATTTTGCCGTTAACTTCTTTTCTTGTTTTTTGGGTATGTTTGATGAGTGGAATGAAGGCTGCATGTAAATAAAATACTCAGAAGAAAGTCGTCACAGAGCGAATCAGTTTTTGTTGTTGGAGCAGTGGCATACTAAGTTCCGCTACGGTTATATGTACACGAATATCGTGGGTCTCTAGTCTGGCGACTTGAGAAACATCTTCGCTCTTCTTAACTGCCTCTTTCTCCTCATATATATTTTTATATTCTAAAACGTGTTCAATTAGCTTTATCCTCATATCTATGCGCTTTAAAATTATCTTTTTTTTTTACTTCAACCGGAAGATGGTCACATTTAGATTGGCATACCGGTTTATTACCCTGAACCAATGGGTCACCTCCCCCATTGTTATACTTGTATCATCTTCAACATTTATTTCTGTAACGTTTCTTTTCATTTATTTTTTAAGGCTTAATATTCCTTGAATAAGACAGATTAATCAAGAATAAGAATGGCAAAATTATGGTTTAGCTATTTTTATTTGACAATTCTCCAAAAAATTATAAAAATGGCCATATCCACAGAACAAAAAATTATTTTGCCCGAACTTTTTGCAGATCAGCTTAAG
Organism: Bactrocera zonata; assembly: GCA_037783105.1. Lineage (NCBI taxonomy): Eukaryota > Metazoa > Arthropoda > Insecta > Diptera > Tephritidae > Bactrocera > Bactrocera zonata. The sequence continues at coordinate 11,287 of JBAWJQ010004721.1, forward strand.
AGGTTTAGACCGGTTGAAAAAGCTGCCTGTTTCACAATGTAATAATGTTTACATTACTCTGGTTTTAGAAATTGCTATCTTATCGCTAGGTCCTTGCTTAGGACAATTATCTTCACGAAATTCTTGAGGAGAAAAGGACGTGTGAAAAATTTCAGCTCGATATCTTAAACCAGACAGCATTCGAATGTCTCCTTGTGAATCCTTTTTGATGCGTGAGTTGGTGTGTGGTGAGTTGCGTTAAAGTGTCATCAGCTGTGATAAATTACGCTGTTGCATTAGGAAGCGCCAGTTTTTCCGTGTAGAGGGGGTGGATGCTTAACTCATTTAAACATCCTGGGCCCCCTAGGCGAATCTTTTGCCTAGTTTTCCATGAATATGTTGTTGTCGGTATTTTCGCGTACTGCTGATGATGATGATAGAGTTGTAATTTACTCACATTTATTCGGGTGTGCAGAGAATGGATTTTGATTTAAAAGAAGCAACTTTATTTTGCGGGTTTATTTGATTTTTCTTTTTTGGGGAGTCATTATTACGGTTTACAAGTGTAAGCGTTGTTTTGTTTTATTCATTTCATTGGCGGTTATTTAAAATTTCTTATTTCATCGGTATGGAATACCGGTTGTTTATTATTTGCCTTTTCTCTGTTATCGGCTTATAAAAGATAGTAACTCCATGCCTGGCTCAGATGTGGTCAGAATGGGTACTCCTTAGCCCTAGATTTAGGACTATGAAGTTAGAGGGATCTTGCGAGAGAGTAGCCGGTAATTGCGAACGGCTTCATTTAGAATTATAATTTTTTAAGTGGGATGTTCAAGATGTACAACAGATTCCCATCCACAAATCTATGTGGAGCGCTTATGTAGGTGCGATGAGAGCAACCTTTACTTTTGATAAATCTAGGTGCAACACAGTATCGCATTGGGCATACGGTGTACCCTTAACCTTAATTTATTTTTTATTATTGGTTAATTATAAGCCACTAGTTTATGATAGGTGTCGATTTTTCGACTTTCTGAACCATTTTATTATATGTACTCGTAATATTTGAGTGCCGGTGCATTAATTTGGTTTTTAGTAGCCCGCCACCACTCAAGGATTTATTCAGGATTGTGTATTTTCCATTATTGGCGAAAGCCATCCTGCGGGGTCGAAAAGTAACATATATATGAGTTTTTAATATTGTTGGACCGAAATCTTACTTTGTTTTTTCTACCAATATGTGAGGTATTGGAAAATTGTGGCTCTAGTGGTAGTCGTACGACGTAACGGCCATTATTTGGTCGAGATGTTGTGGCTTTGGAGAAGTCTTCCCAATACTGACCTTCTAGAGTTTTGTTTATTATAGGGAGAAGTTTCCTTGACTTTTGAAATTTCCTTAATTGTGAATTAAGGCATTTGTTATTATAGTCAACTTGAGTTGGTATGGTGGTAACTAGTTTTGAAACTGGTCCACTTTGTTTTTCGATGTGCAGCGTTTGAGCTTTTTGTGCCTTTGAGCAACATGGTGTCTCTTGGCAATTTTTCAATTTTGGTTTTCGGGATTTGCTTTTGCAATTAAACCCGTGGTTCTTGATTTATAAGCGCTTTTATAGGGTGAGATGGGGTATATGCTGTAATGAAGCATTGTATGATGTCTTTTATGACAATATGAGCAGTTAGATTTGCTTTTGCAATTTTTAAGATTATGTGTGCGGGACAAGCAGTTTGTACAGAGTCTTTTTGATCTGACAAAGTTGTTCCTTTCGTTAATGTTTAATTTTTTAAACTTCTCGCAAGTTTTAAGCTGGTGCCCTTTTGTGCATAGTTCGCATGATGTATGCTTTCTTTGTTCGGATGTGAACGATTGCGCTTTGTAAGTGCTTCTGTTTATATTGTTATTGCCTCTAGCTTGGGGTCTATTGAAGCTTCTCTTTTAGTCTTGTTCAATGTTTTTAGTTTTGATTATTTTTTCTTCTAACCTTTCCGCAATTTCATATTGGGTGGTGAGAAAATCTTTCATTTTTTGCCACGTTGGGAACTTTTTCCGAGATGAGAGCGATTGCTCCCATAGAAGTAACGACTTTTCTGGTAATGCGGCGGTGCAAATGTTTACCAGAATTGGGTCCCAGCTGTGCGTAGGAATATTTAGTGTCGATAGAATCGACAAACAATTTGAAACATTGGATTCTAGTTTGATGAATTCTACACTTGTTCCTTTCTTAATTTTTGGAAAGTTCATTAGTGTCGTTACTTGTTTATCGACCAGTATTCTTTCATTTTCAAATCTAGCTTTTAGAGCTTCCCAAGCCAAATTGAAATTGTCGTCATTTAATGCGAACTGTTTAACTATTTTGCCTGCTTGACCTTTTGTTTTGTATCGGAGGTGATTCAGTTTTTGTGCCTTTGATAGTTGTGGATGGTTGATGTAAACGGCTGTGAATATTTCCCGGAAGGACGGCCATTCTTCATAACCTCCGTAAAACGTTTCTGTATCACATGCAGGCACCTCGAGTTGGATGCCTGAACTTGCCTCTTGATTGTCTATTTGTGGCAGCTCTACTCTACTGTGGGGAGTAGGTGCAATTGCTTTAATGAGCTTTAATTGATCGGAGATCATAGCTTTCGTTTCTTCATATTGGTCCAAGCAGTTTTCGTAAATATCGTAAGCAGATAATTTAAAATTTTGTGGTAGATCTGAATCGTCAGATTCTACTATGGCGTCATGAGCCGTTTGGAGACAAGTCCAGAAATTTTCAAGATTTTGGCTTTTTATTTCTACGATTCAGAGTTCTCGTGAATCGGTGAGGAGGCAAATCTAGTGCAGTATCTTATTAAAGTGTCACTTTGTGAAATGAATTTAACAACCTGTTTTGAGCGTGTAGCTCTTGAAGGTGTATTTTGATTTGTATCGTTATAAACCATTTTGTTACACTTTCTATTTGTATATTAAACTATTAGTAAAGTTTTTCTCAGTGGAAACTGATTTATGGTATCTAATTGAAGCGATAAAGTATAGTAAATTGAACACTCTTTTTTTATATTTGTAAAAAACGTATTTTTAATAAATATCGTTTTGTATTTATTTGGTATGCAATATTATTTTTATTCATATATTATTTTGAATTGTGAATGACTACTAAACCGCGTTTTTCATATATTAAAATGTTTGATGTCCGAATATTTTATTTTTAGGTACATCCTAATAATTGGCTTGTATGTATTTGTTTTTGTGCAATTGAGAGCTTTTCGAAGAGATCAATATGCTTTTTACATTAGCATGCACAAATTGTTTGTATGATTTTCTGAGTTATGTTCTTAAGAAATTGAGAGCTCGTTAGAGAGATCAATTCGCTTTTTGTATGCAATCCTGCTTGTTTTTGTTTGCCAAAGAACAAGAGGTATTGCCGGATAGTTGCCAATATGGACTTTGAATATTTGTTTGTACTAATATGTGTCACAGGCAGATTCTTTGCCCTACGTTTGTATATAAATGTTATTATATTTTTTTGAAAAAGTGAGAGATGAGTGAGAGATGGAAAAGTATTTTTGTTTTTTCGTTGTGCTCTTATGTATTAAACCCGCCGTCTAATATGCAATATAGATAAGTATATAATATAAAATATAGTATGTAAATTAAGTCAAGGAAAAGATCGCAATTCAACTTTTGGTATATAGCTTCGATCAGATTACATTTATAGTATATTTGGTTTGAATGCAAGCTACGAGCACATTGAATAGAATATTGCTTCACAATTTAATTAAAATTTCTCATTCCTCGATTCATATGTACGGCGTGCATATATGTGTAAAATGCAAATGTAAAATGGATTATATACGCTCACTTGATTACTTAAAGAGCTTTGTAGGTCTATACATGTATGTGCATATGTTGCCTTAATGCCGTCTGCGCTTTGTTCCTCTTCCTTTCTCCACTCCTTTTCTCCTTGAGGTTTGTAGCCGCTTCCAGGTACACCTTCTATTTGTTTTTTTTTTAATATTTTGGTATTTTTTGTTCGCGCCCGATTGGTTTGTTTTCGTGTATATATTATTATTTTGGCGCTTTTAGATTTCGCGCGCGATTTACGTTTTGTTCTTGGGTTTCGCGCGTCCGATTGCCAGTGTACATATAATTGTTTCTGTACTCTTTTACATTACTTTTTGCTATTTATGTGTGTTTTTGTTTTACTGATCGCGCGCGTTTGTTCCTTTTTTTTTTTTTGTTTGTGTTATTGTTTCGGTGCTTTAACTTTTCGCGCCCAATGTATGTTTTTTGTGTCTGTAAAATTTGTATATTTTGTTTCTGTAAGTTTATGTTTTATCACCACAGTTTTCGTAACTTCATGTAAGCATATATTTTTGCCGAGTCACCACTCTGGATTTTTGTTTGTGTCTTATGTTTGAACATTTATTTTTAATTTTTTAGTCACTTCACCGTGTTTTTTTTTTTTTTTTTGTTTTTCCACTACACACTGCTTTGTTGAGGTTTGTATCGTTTTTTTTTATATTTTAGTTTGCCACCATAATTTTAAAGTATTTTTTGCTATTATTGGACGGAACCAATAGTGCCATTCGGAATGGCTCGAAGGACCATGTTTCAACCACTCAATTTGAGGGTATTCAAAACCAACTTACACCCGCGATTAATAAAAATACTCGGGCAATTTTGTGCACAATCACTTCAATTTTGTTATAATTAAAGCACAATAAATATTAAATATGTATGCACATATAGATATAATATATTTAATTATGGTTGAAAATAAAATGCTGCTCGCAGGAATTGGGTTGACGCGAAGTTGTTTCTAGCGCGTGGGAACTTTTGTTACGGCGCAGTGCAAAACGGAATTTATTAAAACCTTTAATGTTTACTCTGCGCAGTGGGGAATCTAATTTTTTTTTGGCAGCGGATTGACTTGTTGCATTGTTCAGATCGAACCGTGTTGGCGAAAGGTGTCGACGCGGCGTGGTGTGTAAACGAATGTCTCCTTGTGAATCCTTTTTGATGCGTGAGTTGGTGTGTGGTGAGTTGCGTTAAAGTGTCATCAGCTGTGATAAATTACGCTGTTGCATTAGGATGCGCCAGTTTTTCCGTGTAGAGGGGGTGGATGCTTAACTCATTTAAACACAGTCAATACTGTAATTTCTGCTCCCTCAATATAGCCACGAAATTTCTTTACGGCCCAAACTACGGCCTGTGCTTCCCGTTCCGTTGTAGAGTAATTTCTCTCTGCCGGAAGTAAAAGACGGCTGGCATCCACAATTAGGTGTTCTTCTTCGTTCTCCCCCTGCAGTCAAAATGCTCCGAGCGCATAATCGCTAGCGTCAGTTTTCAAAACAAAAGGTTTGGTTTCATCAACTTGTTGCAGTACCGGTGGCAACGAGAGAAATTTTTTAAGGTTATCGAACGCATTCTTTTCGTCTGACGACCATTTCCATTGCACGTTTTTCTTCGTCAACTTAGACAAAGATTTTGACACATCCGCAAAATTAGGAATAAACCGTCGATACCAAAAGCATGTTTGCAGAAAGTAAATAAGTTGTTTCAGATTTTTCGGGTATGGTCGTTTGAGAATAGCGTCTGTTTTCTCGTTGTCAACCTTTAGTCCTTTTGTGGTCAAAATGTGCCCAAGATACTTTATCTCCGCTCGGCAGAAAACGCATTTTGCTCTATTCAACTGAATGCCATAGTCTTCCAGTTTTGAGAGTGTTTGTTGTAAGTACTGTATGTGTGAGTGAAAATCATTTGAGCATATAATTATGTCATCTGAATATGCAAGTATCAAAATATGTGGTAATCCGGATCAAAATTTTTCGATCAGTCGCTGGAACGTGGCTGGAGCATTCTTTAGTCCGAAAGGCATTCTATTAAAAACGAAAATTCCGAAAGGGGTTGTAAATGCAGTCTTCGGCTTGTCATCAATTGCCATTTTGATTTGCCAATATCCGGCTTTCAAATCGATCGTAGACATGAACGGTGTTGCTTTTGCTGCATGAAGCAAGTCATCCATTCGCGGTAGTGGATATGTATCTGTCGTGGTAATTGCATTTAATCGCCGATAATCCACGCAAAGTCTCACTCCGCCATCTTTTTTCGGTATTAGTACAACCGGAAATGACCACGGTTATTCGCTTTCCTCTATTATGCCCTTTTTCAGCATATCCTCTAATTCAGTCTTTAATTTATTTTTCATTGCCGGCGAGATTCGGTAAGGTTGCGACGAAATAGGTGCATGCGCCTCTGTTGGTGCGGTATTGGTAGTACGGCATCTTCAAAAATTTTCTTATGCTCATACAACATAGTCTCCAGAATATTCTTTTCATCTTCCTCTAAAAGCACACCTTCATCAGGACGCAATTTTATTTTAAAGGATCTGATTTCGATAATAGATCCTACTCCCGCTTCAGCTTTACTACTCTTCTTCAGTTTTTTCATAGGTGGAAATAAGTCGAACTGTTCTGGTGTTTCGAAATCTGATGGTATACAACCTGTGAATATATCGTTCATTGCATTTGGCGAGTACTCGTATGACGATTCTACATAACTATCTGCAGTCATAGCGTCACTATTATTGGTATTTTCGAACCAGGACATAAATTCATCTATTGCTTTGTAATCGCTGTTGTGTGTATATGCGCTCGTTGTTGCTATAGATACGTAATTTTGTGTTTGAGTTTCTTGCATCTTAAACTCGAAAATAGTATTAGGGTCATCCTTAAAATGCCATGTGCGCTGTGCAAGATCCATAACTATGCCTGTTTGTTCGAGAAAGTCAATACCTAACAACGTTCGATTGTTTTTAGCGTTCGCTAAGCAAATAAATCGTATACGTTTGAAACGTTTGCCAATTAAAATGTCGACGATCGTCGAGTAAACCATCTCCTGACGAGCTATTCCGTCCGCTAATTTAATTTCCGCAAAAACTTTTTGAAATTCGACATCTTTTTCTTTGAGTTTTTTATACAGTTGTGTACTTGCAACACTGGTTCTTGCAGCCGTATCTAAATATGCTTCACATTTTAAACCGTTTATATTTATGTCGACGGTTGGCACATTCCTACCTATTACGGTGGTTACAACTGTGTTGAAGTCGAGCTGTTCGGGACTACGTAGTGAGTTTTTCTTGTTGCAATTTGGGCAGTTTGATCTGTAGTAACCTGGTGTACCGCAACCATCACAGCTAAAGACGGTTTCTTTCATTTTCTGGGTGGTTCTTTCTCTGCTTCAATTTTTTTAAAACAATTTTCTGCGGAATGATTCTTCTTCTTGCAGTAAGAACAACGAGTAGGAATTTTGTCTGTTGCTTCCCTAATTTTGCTGGTGTCTATTTCCTTGTTTTCAACCAATAATAATTCTGCCTCCCGTGCTTTGTCTAGCAACTCGTTAAAAGTTCTTACGCTTTCACGAGGCACCTTTTCTCGTATTTTTAATAGCAATTGCGAAAAAATGATATCGATCATAGTTTTTTCGCTAAGTTTTTCGGAAAGTTGAGCAAATAACTGTCGCTTCTTGCATACACACGAATCAGTTGATTCAGCAAATTTCTGCTTTTCTTGATTTAGATCAAAAAAAATACTCCAGTCTGGTTTCGGGGGAGAAAATGCCTCTCGAAGCAAAGCAATGGCGTCGTTGAACGTTTCCGCTTCTTGTTTTACGCCCTGCCACCACGAAGACGCATAACCTTCTAGCAATAGAGGCAAACTCAGCAAAGCGCGTTCATCCGTGATATTTTCTGCATCTTTGTATACTAGGACGGTAGCTATAAAATCTTCAATTTTGCTGATGTTCCTCCCACCATTAAAACGCACGCTACATTTACTAAAAGTAGCCCTAGTATCTACGTGTACGTGTAGATTTCCTAGCAGCTGCCTAAATTGATTATCTGTTAACGTAACATTAGAAGGGGGATTCGTTTGGTTAACATCCGCTGTAACATCCCCATTAACATTAGGGTTAGCAACATCTGCGCTAGTCTCCATTTCCGTGTTAAGCCTTTGCCTTTTCCTGCTCATTAAAATAATCAAAACCTTTGTACTAATCGAAATCAACTTTTTTTATGCACTTGTTGAGGTGGATATTGTCCGATTTATTAACAGGATCAGTAACAGTATGCAAAAGAAAGGCAAATATAGCAGCAATGCACTTAAGCCAAAAGTATGCAACGGTAGTTTGGCAAAGTAACAACACTAACAACGTAGTACCGCCAAGCCTAGTTTTAAAGCCAATGTTTTCTATGCAACAACTATGTGCCTTTTGCGGGACCTTCGAGGGTTAACAACAGCAACTCTATACTTGAATGCAGCAACAATTTAACATACGAATCAGGTGATCTTCTCAGCAAAACGAAACCCTCAGTAATGCACCGCTGAGCATTTGTTGTTGAAGAATTTTTGGTTTATTGTTATTTTATTTTCGTTTCTGCTTTTATAATTAGTCGCAAGAGCCAAAATTTGTCTTCAAGCGTCTGAATTTTATTTTGATTTTAAGCAAACTTTATTTGATTTACGTTGGGCGCCAATTGTAGGGAAGTAGTTAATCCCTAAGGTGATTCTACGTGACTTTGATTAATAAAACCAGCCACAAGAGCCAATGCTGTCTACTTGCGTCCAAGTTATATTAATCGTAGCTTCCACGTTGTGTGCCAATTGTAGGGAAGTAGCTAATCCCTAAGGTGATTCTACTTGACTTTGATCAATAAAACTAGCCACAAGAGCCAATGCTGTCTACTTGTGTCCACGTTATATTAATCGCAGCTTCCAAAGAAAAGTATAAAACGCAGCTTAGAGTTTAGATGGTACTCTTTATTGGTCGCAGTTCGAATGACCTGAATTCAAATTAACAGGGTACTTAAATAATTAAATTGAGCAAAGTTAATATAAAAGGATCACAGTTATAAGTATTCAAACATTGAGTAAAACTGTGGTGAATTCAAAATGAGCAAAAATGTAAACTTAACATAATGTAGCTTCTAACATTGTCGAGCTTTTAATAATTAACATTACTAACGAATAACATTGTAAAGTATTAATAGTTATAGCATCCGTGCATCCGGTTACAGTCGTTACAATTTTACGTTTCTATTATCAAGAAGTTTGAAAATTAATTTTTATATTCATAACTTTTGCTATAACTCTTTACAATGAAGAGGCTTTTTGTCTGAATAAAGAGGAACATATAGTATATAAATCTTGAATCTTAAATAAAGTTTAAGTGAAATCTTCCCTTAAATAAAGTTTACTGTCATCTAAACATGCCGCTGCTTAAAAACATACCAAAAATGCTTTTCCACTGCTCGAAGGCACTAGAATATTTTTTTTGATGAAAATTATTCATACTATATATTAGCAGGAAATAGAAAATAATAAAAATGTTTAAAGTAACAACGCCCGTAGGTAGGCTCCAGGTAGTTTTAATATTTTCAGTTATTTTTTTCTAAAAATTAAACTAAAATAAATATGTTATATATGAAAACTATTTTTTCAAATAATTTTTTCTTAAGTTTCAATAATTTTTACGATTAAAATATTGGGCAAATTTTAAGCTTTACAAACAAACCTTTTCTATTTAAAAGAAATTTAAATAAATTTTTAAATATACATTAGAGGGTTCAATGGCGTTTTATTTTTCCAAATTTAAGTACTAATAATGTAAAGTTAAAAGAAGTGATGGACTGAATTTCAAGCTCTTTACATACAACTGCAAGCAAAACCATTTGTTTTCGGAATGGTCGAAAGAACAGCTGGTACCAAGAGGGCTGTCGTGTCGCATTGGAGAGATTACATCAGAGCAGAGGATCTGGCCGACAGGGGTACTGCTCAATTTTACGTGTAAAAAAGGTTTCAAGATAGTAGCATAACATTATATGAACCAAAAAGGCGATCTAGTGACTGATAATCAGAGATTTAGAGATGGCGAACCCGATTTTCCAATCGATGACAATGGAATAGATGTCTCATTGACCGATTATGATGAGGTTCGAATAGCAATTAACCGTCCGAAGAACAATAATGTGGTAGGGGCTAAGGGATTAACAGCCGGCGGCGAAGAACTGAGAAGGTGCATGCATCTGCTTCTTTGCAAGATATGATCGGATTAAATCATGCCCGACCATTGGAACCTAAATATGCTTTACGCAATTCACAAATCCTTACAAACTGTGACATAAGCCTCCTTTATATCCCATATAAGGTCTTATGCAGCGTAGTGTGTGAAAGACTGACGCGCATTCACTAAAAAACTTATTGGTCTTTATTAGCGCATCTTTACACCTGGAAAACCTGTTGCCGACCAGAGTTTCACTAGGTGCCAAATCTTGGTAAATATCCCTGAAAGATCATCGGCATACACCACTTCTTCGTCGATTTCAAAGAAGCCTTCGATAGCACGAAGAGGAATTGCTTCTATGATACTAATTCTGAACTTGGTATTCCCGCAAATCTAATACGACTGCGTAAGCAAACAGGTGCTACTGCGGACTGATGAGGTAGTTGAGAAATTTCTATAAGTCACTTATCATCCCCGTCCTGCTATATGGTGTAGAGACATGGACAGTGACAACATTTGATGAGTCAGCCTTAGGTGTATTCGAGAGAAAAGTTTGTGAAAGATTTATTGTTTTTTTTTTTTGCACCTTGGCAACGGTGAATACCAATGGAACGATGAGCTGTACGAGATATAAAACGACACTGATATAGTTCAGCAAATCGACTCAGTACCCGTCGGTTGAAACAGAGGATGAGAAAGACCTTCACTCCGTTGGAGAGATTCTTTTGTATTTCGAATTGGTGCAAAGTAGCGGTAAGAAGAACCGCCAGGGCGGTGGCTACGCTAGTAAAGTATACTAACTCTCATCTCAACAACCTTCTAAAAATTCCGCTAGCAACTTTCAAAATAAACCAATTTATCTTAACAAAGGGCACTGCGCCTTAAGGTATGCTACATTTTCAAATATTTTTCGCAAAATACTTCTATTTTTCAAACTTGCACTAGCATTGTATGCTGTTAATTGCCAAATGTTTAAAACATCTTAAATCAATTAGCAACACATTGCTACCTGTCATCTGCCAACCCACACTGGACTACTCAAAAGCATTGGATCACTCAAATTGCAAGTATTTGACCCAAATCTAATTACTGGCGGTCATCACTATCGTAGTATCCGCAGTGGAGGCAAGAGCAGTATCAATTTATTGCTTATACTCACAGACCGATAAGACGGCAGAAGGAGCAACCGCACATCGTTGCACAGAAAAGTGAACAAAAATAATTCCAACAACAACAAACGCCAGTAAAAACGATGCTGGCATGGGGAAAGAAGAACAGGGAACAAGAAGGGCGGCATTGCAGTTAGCAATGGTCCACACACCTGTAAGTTGCGAGCCCTGTTGTTGACACCACTCCGAAGCGCTGAAAGGCGCAAATGTACCAAAAAGTTGATAAAAGAATTGAGCCAATTCATTATCGTGTCCGTTGCGGCCAAGACTGCAGCGGTTGTGCAACAGCTGCAGTTAACAGCCAGAAGCCAATTTGGATTTAAAACTTAGTTTGAAATATACTGGTCTAAAATGTTGGAAGTGAACCTTAAAGTTACAGGCAACACTGTTTTGAGGCTTGACAAAATCTTACTAGGACCGACTATCTTTAGTTGCCTATTACCAAGAGACAACTTTTATTCGTGGCGTTTAGAAGAGATTAAGGAAGTTTCAGTATCTTGATTCGAAAACCCGCCGACGCAATTCTTAGTTGACAAGCAAAAAATTTATCTTGGCTTGCTACGTACTTCACAGTTCTGAATCTTCGTTGATTCTGTCAGTAAGATGCTAGGTACTTCGGATTAAAAACTCATCTAAATTCCACTAGAACATTAATTCTTATGGTAGGTATTCCAAATATGTATCCCCATCCTGAAAGATGGTGCTTTTTATTAAAATCTCTTCTAGACTCTTCTATAACAGAAACTTCTTTTGAAGCTTATGGTAAGAGTTCGGTCTCCTGAAAGCACGACTTGATATCTTGTACCAAAAACTCTAGTAGACTCCACTTAAATAAGAGCTACTTAAGACATTTGTGATATAAGATCTTCTGAAAGTAGCCTTTAGCAACTTTAACTAAAAACTCTTCTTAATAGTCTTCCCATGACTTCCAGCTATTTTAACCCCCAGCATTCAATTTCAATAACATCTCATCGATCCTCCAATTGAAACACCTTGTATCTGATATGGGTTTGCCATTTAGCTTCAAAGAGCCTCTACTCAGTCTCTACCGATTGCCTAGATACATATTTGCTAGTGAATAGTATTTTTCGTGTGCTTGAATGTCCTCCCTACAATTGGCTTTGGCTAACCAATCTTGCTTTAGGATTTTTTTAAGACACAATTACGTGATTTTCATTGTTTCATTTGTCTACCAATATGCAGGCCTATTTATCTAACAAGCTCGCCACTAAGCGACAGTTCATGTCTAAGGCATCCTTCTTCGACTTGGCTAATTATGTTCACCGCCTTCCAACGAGATTCAATTGCCTCCACTGTGAAATATAGGTCGTCAGGTAAATGCATGTGACGGTGTTAGGGAGTCGACGAGGAGCTCTAATTATATGCCAATCCACAGACTTAAACCCATTTAAACTTTGAAAAGGAAACGAATTTAGAAAAGTATAATTTTCGTAACCTCTAACCTCATCAATAATTGCCAGTAATTTCGTGAATATTTGTAGAAATGGTAGCGTTGCCGTAGTTTATAGTGTAGCTTATAAGGTATTAACAATACCTGTTTGTTGATGCTACAAGGTATCGATAAATTGAGTTTAAGAAAGCTAGAAAAACTATTGGGTTTATGAAAGTAGGCGCCTGGTTGGATGAGCATATCGCAAGAGGTTCCACTGTAGGCATATAACCAATACCCATCTTTGCGTTCTACCAGAAGTTAATTCCAAAATAAGTTTAATCGATCTTCCAGTGGAAGTTAGTTGTAAATCTATTCATATTAATATTCTAATGGACTTTTACATAGTACCCAGACAGTAGGTATAAAAATGTTCAGAGATTTCTTGAATGAATACTTTTCGAACATTTGCTATACCTGCATCCGATAAACTTAAGTACTTGTAATTACTGAGAGTTCCTTCCGTAAGGCAAAGTTATTTATCTCAACTTATCTCATGAATACTTAAGTTCATCCTATAGGAAACAATAGAACTTGATGCGTTCCTGACAGTTTTGTTGAATCTTCTTCCTTAACGTAGTTTCGGTTTTATAAAAATGTAATACAACTCAGGAAGTTATTCTCTACATCCGGCCAATACATATTAAAATTAAGTATGAGACAGTGCTTACGGCCATCTGGGTCATGATTTTATGCCATTGTCGACTTTGTTAACGAACTTGGGCTGTACTGGCAATTGGACCGAGAAAAACAAACCTACGTGGAATTAAATATTCCAGTTAGTTAGTATTATTAGTTGAATAAAATATTGGACCAATAGTTCTGTGATTGACATTTCCAACGGCAGTATCTACATATTCAACGCCGGATCAAAAGGTGAAATAAGAACAGGAGCTGGCTTCTTCTGTAGTAATCCATACATAAATACACGGAAAGTAGTTACAAACTAAATGACGACAATTCAGTCTTTCAGGCTTTCAAGTGTTCCTCTGCTCTAACCAGCAAGTCCAAGTCATCCCTATGTTAGGTTGTGTAACCGAGCAATAACAAGAACTCTAGTAGGTAACTTGGTTAACTTCATCTGGTACCCAGTCATATATGAATAGAAGGAAATGAAAAGACATAGGAGGTCCGCTCGTAAGCTAGCCAGCTCCTTCAAGGATTGTTTGACGCTGGACTCTAGAGAAACACATAGTTTCTGGGATAGTGTTGATGGTGGACAGACCAAAAAGCTCATATTTCTAGGCAAATTGGAGCTTAGGAACAGTATAGGATTAATCAGAAAATAGGAAAAGTGAATTTAGTAGAGTGCAGAGCATGAGTGGCTGGTATGGAAAGTAATCAAATTTATTGTCGAATCCACTGAATTGCTGGAAAAGGCTTCATTTTGGTACTATCCGAGAGTACAATGATGGCGTAAATGTGGCCGGCGCCAATGCGCCTCCCTTTCAACCAACCAAGAACCAGACCTGTTAAATAATGATTATTAATCTTAATCATTGATAATCAAATTAAATTTTTTGTTATTTTTGTAATAATTGATTAATTATGATAATCGAACATTTTTATAATAATTAATCGATTAGGATTAAATTTTGTGTTCGATTAATGAGGATTAATGAGGATTTATTTCGTTTTCAAATTTAATTCTAGGATTAATCAAATTAATCAAAATTTCAATTTGATTACAATTTCTGATTAATTGCGATTAACGAGGATTAATAACAAATTTTAAATATTTCAACATTTAATATACATAAACTTAATAAATAAAAACAGTAATAATAACAATTAATTATTAAATTTTACATTGGCTTTGAGTAAGACCAACTTTTCGAAGAAATTGCCTTTCAAAGATCCACGGCGTGGAGTATTTACTATTCCGGCAAAGGAGAACAGTCTTTCTACCGGTGCTGACGAAGTTAGAGGTGTATTGAAAAATACTGATGCTTGCTTTAACAAGGGACATCTCTCCCAAACATCTGGTCCGTCAGAAAAATCACTGCCGTACGCATAAAATTGATCGGAAACCACGCGTTCTACATCAATTTGGTCTGTTTCCATATTATTGGTTTCCTTTGCTCTATCGTCATCTAAAAAATTATGTAATTATATATATAAAAAAAAATATTCCAAAACATGTACTAGATTTTACCATCATCATCAAAATCGAAAAAGCTCGAACTGTATGCAATATATGCATTAACCAACAACAATTGTTTTTTCGCTCTTGTAAACAAGAACAAAAACAATAAAAACAAGTTGCCAATATGTTTTATCAATGATCAATATATAATTTTTTTTGGATGAATTTATAAAAAAACACAAAAATGTAAAATTTTTTAATTTTAATTAATATTGAAATACTTAAACTTTTTTATTAATCCTCGGTAATCACAATTAATCAGAAACTTTAATCAAATTGAAATTTTGATTAATTTGATTAATCCTAGGATTAAATTTGAAAACGAAATAAATCCTCATTAATCCTCATTAATCGAACACAAAATTTAATCCTAATCGACTAATTATTATAAAAATGTTCGATTATCATAATTAATCAATTAAATTAATAGAGAAGTTTAATATAATTGATTTTTAATTTTAATCCAGATTTAACAGGTCTGCCAAGAACACAAAATCTCTTTAAAGAAAATATATATGTACATACTTCGGTTTTTAATAATCGAGACCTTTTTCGAAAAGTCTGCGTCTGTCACTGCGACAGTTCAATCTAAGAATATTACCGTTATTGAGAAAAAACTTAATTTCAAGAGATATTAAGAATCTGCGCGTCAGCAGCGAAAAGAGCTTCCTCACTCTCCAAACATATTTCCCTTTTAATATTTCGGCTGTTGTCGTTTTTGTAAATCTGGTTAAAATACTTTTTTGGCAGGTGTAAATTGATGTTATTGGTTTGCTTATATAACGAAAGTATTATGTGACCAAGAAAAACGTTTTTGTACCCTGACCAGGGCACATTAAGTTTGCCAAGAAGTTTCCCAAAGGGAAATTTTTCCGGAATTTCTTGATGACATCTATCGGAGAAATGGTTGGGTGAAAGAGGTGCGTTTTTTCACTAGCGGACACGATTTTTCATGTTTGGATCATCTGAAACACAAAAACCCAATTTATTCTTAAAAAGCAAGTGAATGGTTATCCTCCCTGCTAGAATCATGAAAAAATGTTGATAAATAAAAATCTATTAAACTTTTTTTTTTATTTTTCCCCATGTTTTTTAAATAAATTTTGTCATAACATTGTCAAAAATTATGATTTGTGAACATTAAAAAAAAAATTAAGCAAATCGGTTGAGTAGTTCGAGCGGAATCATGCCCGTCAGTTTAAAAATGTGTGTTTTGAGAAAAACGCATTTAAAATTTGAGGTGTGCCCTCCGAGCGCTCCGAACATCGAGCAGTATTATTATTTTTGGGCCTTTTTCGAAAACTTCCAATGGTAAAGTGGGTTTCTACATTAATTCTAAGGGTATAAGGGAACAGAAAATGCAAAAAAAAAAATGACGAGCTGAGTCGATAACCGCCTGTCTCTCCGTTTGTCTCTATATACTCAAAATAGTCCTCCGGTTTTTGGACGATCGATCTGACATTTTGCTCATATCCTTTCCCCTCTTTTTTATTCTGAACGAATTTGTATTTGTGAAGGGTATTATAGTAGCTTCGCTGCAATCGAAGGAAATTTTTTTTTAGTTTGTTTTTCTGTCTGTCATAGGGTCCAAATATTCTGCAGGCAACAAGTGGTATACTGACATTTTGCACAGACTGTTGCACACCCAATTCCGATCTGTTTTGCCTTAGTTTCTTCTTCTTCCATTTTGGTGCACCAAGCACTTAAACGCTGTGTTACTGTTATTGTGGCTAGTTGTTGTTGGCGGTGCTTGTTGTTGTTGTCGACGCTTATTGCTGACTGCCTGCTTTGTGCAGGCTACCGAAAGATGTTAAGTATTCGCCCAATTTAAGTTTTGAACTTTTTTCGAAGTTAATTGTCAGAAGCATAAATTCATGTCGGGCATGCAGTGGCTGAAAAATAAAGAAAATAATGTATTACAATAAAAGAAATTGTTAAATAACCGAATGGCTGCAAGAAAAGCAACAACCATGTATAGCTGCTTCCAACATGCCGTTGCTGCAACAAAACATGCATGCGCCTGCCACTTGATGCTTGCTAGCTATGTATATTCTCAACATGTTCCCGACGTTATAAGTACATACACACAAACATGTATATATAATTACAATTAATACTTATTATGAGCAATTTATAGCCAATGTTTCGCAAAATTTCGGGTTTTTGTTGTTAGCGCTTAAGTTGCTGAATTCGTGTTGTTAGTGAACATTTGTTTGCTGTAAGCATTTAATTACATGTTTTTTTGCAGTTAAGTGGCTCCATCGCCACAACGGCAATTGCCCACCAATAGCTTGCAACCACGTATGCAGACCCGTTCGCTCCTTCTTTCTCTCGGCATTGGTGTGCGGTAGTGTTCATTGTAGGCTTATGTTCGCAGACATTTTTAAGCAACACTGTTGAAATTTCTTCCTCTTCATTTTGTTGCTTTCCATTCTCTGACTTTCTGACAAGCTGTTGTTTTTGTTTTACTTTGTTTCGGTTACATAATGTGGTGACTGTTGTTCATACGCTGAACACAATGGTTGCGACAGACGACAAACGACATCTGTCAAATATTAAAATAAACACGTTCTTATGGACATCGTTATTTTGACAGCTGCACGACTACACGACGGTAGGCCGACAGTTGTCGTTCTCGCTAACTTCAATATTTTCCTATATTTGCCTGCGACAGTAGGACGACAGTAGAGTTGACAGTAGAATGGAAGATAGAGAGATGAGGAAGAGTGGTGATGATACTAATATGTAAAATGTAAAATTATTCACAGCTCTTACAAACTTGAAGTTATTTTACAAATAAAAGCATAAAATAGCTCTATTATAGCTCTATTATATCATTTGTAATAACAATTGATAATTTAAAACAAAAATATATACCTATTTACCAGAGCCGTAACTAGGGCGTGGCGAAGGTGGCACCCGCCACGGGCGCAACAGTCGCAGAGGCGCAACGTAGGTTGAGCCTACATACGCCTGAAGAAATATCGGTTGCTGAGCGTCCGAAAGAGCTACCGTCTGAAACTGGCGCGTCACCCACGGCGGGCGAAACAAGAGACATAGGGCGCGAACGGACCGAAAAAACTGCAGCGCCAGAGCCAGTGCAGTGGGCAGCAATGCGGCAGTACCACACGTGCCAGTGCGAATGTAATCATCGCGAGGCGCGCACAAAGCAAGGGCACCCGTGGACGTGCTATTCCAGAAATCGGGGGCGCCACGCTATTAGTGCGAGTCTGTCAGTCCTGTTTCTGTGCCCACTGCCGGCCGTGCCGTGTGTTGTGCTATAGGCCAGTCAGCCACAATCTGTGTTCATCTGTGATCCAGGTGACAAAACGCATGCTTTTTTCAATAACATATGATGCAATGATGTAAAATTGTGCAAATTGTAGATTTTGTTTTCTATAGACAATGAGGACTATCGGAAGGTGCTTTCTGATTTTCGGTATAACTTCCGGTTTAGCCGGAAATACTATCAATTTTTGTCTTTCAAACGACACATACATGTTTTTTCTTCAGTTTTGGAATAAACATTCATTCCCCTCTAGAATAATATACAATGTGCATAAATTCCAAGAAAATAGTATTTGAAAATTGTATCCTAATCTAGCAATATCAACTACACATCAAGGTTCCTATTTATAATATCCATGGAAACTTGCCATTAGTCGTTTTACGTTATTGTATAGGATAATTAGTTCCTATTCCAAAATCAAGGAAAAAATATGTAGGTGCCATTTGAAAAACAAAAATTGGTAGTATTTCCGGTCAAAGCGCAACTCACTCAGGTCGAGCACAGATGACTAGTGACGGAGAGATTGCAAAATGTAAATGCAATTCTTTAGAAACACTGGGTTGATTCCTAATATACGGTATGTTCTTCCGGCTCGGCTCGGAGCCGCTCGACTCATAGCCGAGCGAACGTGAGTGCAAAGTGCGCGGCGTGCGATTGATCTCCGCTCCCCACACTTGCGTATTCCACAAGCCGCATGGTGTAATGGCAAAGCGTTTGCTTACGGATCCAGAGGTCATGGATTCGAACCCTACCCCTCGCATTCTTTCTACTTTTTTCCTTGATTTATGATTTTTTACTCGTTTCACTGCCTTTTTTCTAGTTCTATTTTTCATTTTACTCTAGATCTCAAGATTAAATTTCTAGTCTGATAAGTATTGCAGTGGATTCATCACCATACCATAATAGTACTGCCAGGAAACATTTGGATACTTAACGGAAGAAAATTGCGAGTGAGTATACCTACTGTAACTAATAAAACATACATAGTTATTAAAATTTTCTCAACTGTATTTTGAACAATTATTTTTTATAAATATTTACTTTTTTATAGAGATGCCACCAAAGAAGAAATTGTCGGGTGCTCAATTCAAGCAGATTCGCGAAGAGAAAAAGGCTGCAGCAGTAAAAAATAGTGGTAATATCCAGCAATTCTTCACGAGGGAATTACCATCAACGCAGACTGCACAATCGCATTCAGAAAACGAAAATGATGAATTGAATAGAGAACAAAACATGGAAGTGGAATGCAACAATACGCTTTCTGAGACGGATTTCTCAAATCAGCACAAAGTGGGACAGGAAGAAGATTCGATTGAAATCAATTTCAATAATCCCAAAACATGGAAAATTGATAAAAATTCCATCAAATTATATATCGAACAGGGTCCTATCAATGGTGACGATATTTCCGTGTACCTAGTTACAAATAATAGACGTTTTGAGAAAAAATGGTTTACTCGAACTATGACAAATGGTGAGAAAGTACACAGGAACTGGTTGATCTGCTGTGAACAGCTTGACTCTCTGTTTTGTTTTCCGTGTATCCTCTTCAACGATGACAGGAGCAGCATTTGGTTGAACGGCTTCAACGACTGGCAACATCTCAATCCCTATTTACCGAGACACGAAAACTCGACGTCTCATAGATCCAATTATATAAAAATGAAAATATTTGAGAAGAAGTTGAAATGTGGCGGTTTCATCGATGACCATCTTCTCAAAGAATTTGATAAGGAAAGAACAAAGTGGCGACATATTTTAAAAGTGATACTCGATGCAATTTTCCACTGCGTCAAAAACAACGACACCCTTAGAGGTAGCAGTGAAGTAATTGGGCGACCAGACTGTGGAAAGTTTTTGAACACTATTGAATTGATTAGCCACTATGATGCCACAATAAAAAAAACATATCGAGACGCACAATAAAGGCACAATCTCATATTTTTCACCGGCGATTCAAAACGAATTGATCAATTTGGCTGCCCAGCAAGTGCAATCACATATAATTAGCGACATAAAAGCAGCTAAATATTTCTCAATCCTCTTCGATTGCACGACCGACATTTCTTACAAAGAACAGATGGTTCAAATAATTCGGTACGTTAAAATCGAAAACAAGAAATGTACAATTGAAGAAAGCTTCATCACGTTTATTAACACCGAAGAAAAAACCGGTGAAGGTCTTTCGGGAGAAATTCTTGATAAATTAAGAAAAGATGGGCTAGACATTGCAAATGTACGAGGACAGTCTTATGACAACGGAGCTAATATGGCAGGCAAATATAAAGGTGTGCAGTCGAGAATATTAGCTTTGAACGTGAATGCTCGGTTTATTCCATGTACTACTCATAGCCTAAATTTGATTGGGGTCAATGCTGCCAACGTGATACCGCAAATGCAAAACTTTTTTTGGTATCATCCAACAAACGTACAATTTTTTTGTTGGATCGGCAACTCGTTGGAAATTTTTGCAAGCAGAATTAAAAATAACGTTGAAAGGAACCTGTGACACGCGGTGGTCGTCAAAAGCTAATGCCGTGCACGCCCTGAACTCTCAACTGCCTACTGTTGTGGAAATACTAAAAAAAATGACAGAAGGTGATCATCAGACAGGCGATACAATAGTACAAGCCAAGTCTTTTCTCAAGTCGATACAAACCTTCGAATTCATAGTACTACTGAAGTTTTGGGATTCGCTTCTATCGCAAATCAATCGTGTCAACCTCGCACTGCAAGACAAAAAACTGGATATTGCTCGTGCCGCAAAAATGATAAAAGGATTGCTGTCACAATTAACCATATACCGAGAGACTTTCTTCACAACAATTTTGCAACCATCAATTGTGACAGCTTAACAATTGCAAGTAACACCTGATTTCCAAGATACTCGAAAACGACCTAAGAAAATGATGCCGGGAGAAAAAGCGAAAGATGAATCTCCATCTATAAATGCCCAAACTCATTTCAAAGCAGGATTGATCCAAGTTCTTGATCTTATGATTGCCCAAATGAATACCCGGTTCATCGCTTTAAATGAAGTTGCCGATGATTTCGCATTTTTGAGCGGTCAAGCAATTGTGAACACCAGTGTTACTGAACTCACCAAAATAGCGGCAGATCTCGCTATCAAATATCCTGATGACTTGGATCCGCATGAATTTTCATCAGAAATTGAGAGTTTCAAATTTCAAGCAACGACGCTGATGAGTGAAGCCACAGACATGAACCATTTGAATGTATTAGAAAAAATATTCGATCTGTCGCTCGAGGATGTAACGGGTGATTTTTTTGAGGTTAGGATTTTCATGCAGTAGTATTTGACAGATCACGTGGGATGTCAGACATGGTGTCAAAGAGAAAGATGCTCAGTATGCTTTGACATTTCATCATGAATAGACTTACTAACGAGCAACGCTTGCAAATCATTGAATTTTATTACCAAAATCAGTGTTCGGTTCGAAATGTGTTTCGCGTCCGTGTCCGATGAGCGATGAGGCTCATTTCTGGTTGAATGGCTACGTAAATAAGCAAAATTGCCGCATTTGGGGTGAAGAGCAACCAGAAGCCGTTCAAGAACTGCCCATGCATCCCGAAAAATGCACTGTTTGGTGTGGTTTGTACGCTGGTGGAATCATTGGACCGTATTTTTCAAAGATGCTGTTGGACGCAACGTTACGGTGAATGGCGATCGCTATCGTTCGATGCTAACAAACTTTTTGTTGCCAAAAATGGAAGAACTGAACTTGGTTGACATGTGGTTTCAACAAGATGGCGCTACATGCCACACAGCTCGCGATTCTATGGCCATTTTGAGGGAAAACTTCGGACAACAATTCATCTCAAGAAATGGACCCGTAAGTTGGCCACCAAGATCATGCGATTTAACGCCTTTAGACTATTTTTTGTGGGGCTACGTCAAGTCTAAAGTCTACAGAAATAAGCCAGCAACTATTCCAGCTTTGGAAGACAACATTTCCGAAGAAATTCGGGCTATTCCGGCCGAAATGCTCGAAAAAGTTGCCCAAAATTGGACTTTCCGAATGGACCACCTAAGACGCAGCCGCGGTCAACATTTAAATGAAATTATCTTCAAAAAGTAAATGTCATGAACCAATCTAACGTTTCAAATAAAGAACCGATGAGATTTTGCAAATTTTATGCGTTTTTTTTTTTTAAAAAGTTATCAAGCTCTTAAAAAATCACCCTATATATCCGAACATAACAACAGCACTGAGAATATTCTTATGCATGCCTGTTACGACGGCTACTTGCGAGCGTTCTTTTAGTAAGCTAAAACTCATCAAATCTTATCTTCGTTCCTCTTTAGGCCAGGATTGTCGATTTTTGTCGATTGAGAAGGATACTACAACACGTTTCAATTTCGATAAAATAATCGATTTATTTGCAGAGTCGAAATCCAGAAAAGTATTATTCTGAACGATATAAGCGATCCTTGTATAAATTATTATTGAAAATAAGATGTACGTTCTTTCACTTGTAAATATATGATTTTTGATTTGGACAACATCGGTTTCCATTATACTATATGGTAAGGGCACAAGCAAGGTTGTTGCCACAGGCGCTGAAGCAGCTAGTTCCGGCTCTGCTATTTACTTATTTTTTGCATAAAACTTTCACTTTGAACAAAATATTAAAATTTCATTGAAGTGCAAGGTATTAGAATGGCCACAACGAAATTGTGTACATGCAAAATGGAGAACGGTGTTGTCTTGTGTACATGCGTTCATGTAGTAGGATTCACTGTCGTGATGCCATATTGTGTCGCAACCATTGTGTTCAGCGTATCACTCACTTAATTTCCTTATTAAATTTTAAACACTCTCTGCTCTCCCATCCTTCTTCTCTCCTCTACCCTCTGTTTTCGTTCAATTACCAGCCGCTTTAGTCACGTGGTAAAGCACACAGTTGGGTGTTTGTTGGTTTTGTGTGGTGAAAAGTATTTAAAAAGTCCAAATTACTCAAAATGCCAGGCATTGGCATTTTTTTGGGCCACTGTGGAATAACAGCATACTTACTGGGGCTGCATGAGTCCATGTAAGTTAATGGTTGCCACCAGATGATTAACAACACGCTGGTTTGAATGGTGAAGTCGAACTCAAATTTCTTTATTAAACACATTTCTTTTATACAAAATTTGCTTATTTACTATAAACTTACATATGTACGAATTCTTACTTACTAGTACTTATTTCTATATACTCTATAATGATAACGTAAGCAATAATTATAGCGAAACAGCAAACCTCAGTTTGGTCGAGAAACGGCTTACATTACGGCGGCACGGCTTCCGTTCTGGTTTAGTGCCGACGAAATATGCTGTTGTTGTAATTTTTGGAAATTAATTTTATTGAGCAATGATATTGTATATTTACAGAATATTGCTGAATTGAGTAATATCAGTATATTTTGCTAGCTACGACAACTTTGTTGTTGTACATTTTGTTAGCTGTGCTAGCTGTGATAACTCCCCCCTTCTTCAGTCTCGCTGATTAAGAATTATTGGCTACTGAAAGCTGTGGGTAATCTATTATTGGTGGGATAAGAAATGAATTTCTGATTTTTGGTTTGAGTATGATATATAAAACTAATGATAGTGTTACTGCAACAAGAATTGCTAAGAATCTTGAACTAATTGAAATAATGTTTTTTGATGTTATTCGTTCTAGTTCATTTACATTATTTAAATGTAGTTTATGTAAATAGTTTAGGTCTAATTTAATTTCATTTTCCGTTAGGTTATTCTGAAAAATTGCGGGTAAGATTTGGTAGGAACTTGTTTGCCAGTTTGTGTAACTAATGTTATTCAAAGTTATAGTTTCGTTAAAGAAGTTTATGAGAATAGTACCATTTAGTTTAAAAGATGTATTATTATAGGTAATATTTCCAATAAAATTTGAAAGAAATATTGTTTCTTCACTAATTAATTCAATTATGGCTTGGTTTACATATTGGTAATCGCAAAGCGCTTTTTTTCCGTTAAGGATCTGTGAAATGCAATGGGTTTTGTTTAGTTTTTTAAGTTGGTTTCTCTTGCATATAGTAGTATCATCTACTTCAATGCAATTTCCAAGTATGCCATATTTGTCGTTTTGGGATATGAAAAGATTGGTGAATTCTAAGTATACTCGTTTAACGTGTTTTACAGTCGAACGTATGATAATATTATTGTAAAGGGTATCTTCGGTTTTTGGAAATGAAATTACATATAAAAGAAGTGAGTCTTTAATAATCATAGAAAGTTCTGCATATTTGAGTGCTCGCAGTTCATGTCTCAGTTTGAGAGAGAATATTTGCGATATCTTCTTTATTTAGAATTTGAGAATGAACGATTCCTTGTTTTGCTAATTGGGTTGCCATTATAATTTTTGTTATTTCGTCTTTTACGATACCTAACCTATTATATAATGTTTTTGCGAATAATTCCTTGTTATTCTTACTTATTTCATCCACAATCATGTTATAACTATCTAATATTATATGTCTTGATAAGGTATTGGTTTGTGGTGTACTGTATGTTACTGTTTTCAGTCAGTTCATGTGTTGTGGAAAGTATTTGGTCCCAGTTAGTGGCATCGGGCGTAGTCGTCCAAGTCAATAGTGTGGATAATTATATACGTCCTTTTGTAATCTTTCCTAGTCCTTGTTTGATCGTCACGAGCGGGCTGTCATATTCGCAGGTGTCCACTGTTGCAGTTGCCCAGTAAGGTAAGAGTCTAAGGAGTAAATGTCAGTTAGTTTTTTAAATGTGATTTATGAATCTTTCTGTTATCTTTAGTAGTTATTGTGACGGTATTGTCTTTAGCGACAGTTTCTTTTTTAAAAATTGGTTTCGTTTTCCATTTAATTTGTTTGTTCTTTTTAAATATAGTATCACCAGGTTCGTAATTCCTTACTTTGGACCTAGTTTTGTTGTGATAATTTATTGTTTTTTTGGTTTCTGGCTATTTCATTTCGAAGGTCAGAATTAAATATTTCCTTAAAGTTTGTTAAATCTTGGTAGTTGATTCTCTGTGTTCTTCCAAAAAAAATGTCAGCTGGTTTCCTTTTCGTAACTGAATGTATCGTGTTATTATATCTGTCAACGGCAATGTTGACAATTTCTTTAATAGAGTAATCAGGATATTCCACTTGGAGACATCTGATTATTTCAATAATAGTGGAATCCACACATTCTATCGCACCATTGACTTCGCTTTTCTGAGGTGGTTCTAGATAGATTTCAATTCCTAATCCTTCTAAATCTTCTTCTTTACTGGCGTAGACACCGCTTACGCGATTATAGCCGAGTCAACAACAGCGCGCCAGTCGTTTCTTCTCTTCGCTACGTGGCGCCAATTTGATATTCCAAGCGAGGCCAGGTCCCTCTCCACTTGATCCTTCCAACGGAGTGGAGGTCTTCCTCTTCCTCTGCTTCCCGCGGCGGGTACTGTGTCGAATACTTTCAGAGCTGGAGTGTTTTCATCCATCCGGACAACATGACCTAGCCAGCGTAGCCGCTGTCTTTTAATTCGCTGAACTATGTCAACGTCGTCGTATATCTCGTACAGCTCATCGTTCCATCGAATGCGATATTCGCCGTGGCCAATGCGCAAAGGACCATAAATCTTTCGCAGAACCTTTCTCTCGAAAACTCGCAAAGTCGACTCATCCGTTGTTGACATCGTCCAAGCCTCTGCACCATATAGCAGGACGGGAATTATGAGTGACTTATAGAGTTTGGTTTTTGTTTGTCGAGAGAGAACTTTGCTTCTCAATTGCCTACTTAGTCCAAAGTAGCACCTGTTGACAAGAGTTATCCTGCGTTGGATTTCTAGGCTGACATTGTTGGTGGTGTTTACGCTGGTTCCAAGATAGACGAAATTATCTACAACTTCAAAGTTATGACTGTCAACAGTGACGAGAGTGCCAAGTCGCGAGTGCGACGACTGTTTGTTTGATGACAGGAGATATTTCGTCTTGCCCTCGTTCACTGCCAGACCCATTTCTTTTGCTTCCTTGTCCAGTCTGGAGAAAGCAGAACTAACGGCGCGGGTGTTGAGGCCGATGATATCAATATCATCGGCATACGCCAGCGTTGTACACTCTTATAGAAGATGGTACCTTCTCTGTTGAGTTCTGCAGCTCGAACTATTTTCTCCAGAAGCAGGTTGAAAAAGTCGCACGATAGGGAATCGCCTTGTCTGAAACCTCGTTTGGTATCGAACGGCTCGGAGAGGTCCTTCCCGATTCTGACGGAGCTTTTCGTGTTGCTCAACGTCAGCTTACACAGCCGTATTAGTTTTGCGGGGATACCAAATTCAGACATCGCGGCATAAAGGCAGCTCCTTTTCGTGCTGTCGAAAGCAGCTTTGAAATCGACGAAGAGGTGGTGTGTGTCGATTCTCCTTTCACGGGTCTTTTCCAAGATTTGGCGCATGGTGAATATCTGGTCGGTTGTTGGTTTACCAGGTCTGAAGCCACACTGATAAGGTCCAATCAGTTTGTTGACGGTGGGCTTTAATCTTTCACACAATACGCTCGACAGAACCTTATATGCGATGTTGAGGAGGCTAATCCCACGGTAGTTGGCGCAGATTGTGGGGTCTCCTTTTTTATGGATTGGGCATAGCACACTTAAATTCCAATCGTTGGGCATACTTTCGTCCGACCATATTTTGCAAAGAAGCTGATGCATGCACCTTATCAGCTCTTCGCCGCCGTGTTTGAATAGCTCGGCCGGCAATCCATCGGCCCCTGCCGCTTTGTTGTTTTTCAGACGGGCAATTGCTATTCGAACTTCTTCATGGTCGGGCAATGGAACGTCTGCTCCATCGTCATCGATTGGGGTATCGGGTTCGCTTTCTCCTGGTGTTGTGCGTGCACTGCCATTCAGCAGGCTGGAGAAGTGTTCCCTCCATAATTTAAGTATGCTCTGAGCATCGGTGGCTAGATCACCTTGGGGGGTTCTACAAGAGTATGCTCCGGTCTTGAAACCTTCTGTAAGTCGCCGCATCTTTTCGTAGAATTTTCGAGCATTACCCCTGTCGGCCAGCTTATCAAGCTCTTCGTACTCACGCATTTCGGCTTATTTCTTTTTCTGTCTACAAATGCGTCTCGCTTCCCTCTTCAACTCTCGGTATCTATCCCATCCCGCACGTGTTGTGGTCGATCGTAACGTTGCGAGGTAGGCAGCCTGTTTTCTCTCCGCTGCGACACGGCACTCCTCGTCGTACCAGCTGTTCTTTTGCGCTTTCCGAAAACCAATGGTTTCGGTTGCAGCTGAACGTAAGGAGTTTGAAATGCCGTCCCACAGTTCCCTTATACCGAGTTGTTGACGAGTGCTCTCAGAGAGCAGGAAAAACGTTCGGCTGTCTGTTGTGATTGCAGCTTCTCGACGTCGAATTTTCCTTGTGTTTATTGGCGTGCGTTTTTTGCTGCACAGAGGCGGATGCGAATCTTGGCTGCAACAATATAGTGGTCCGAGTCGATGTTAGGACCTCGGAGCGCACGCACATCTAAAACACTGGAGACGTGTCTTCCGTCTATCACAATATGATCGATCTGGTTGGTGGTTTTTCGGTCCGGAGACAGCCAGGTAGCTTGATGTATCTTCTTATGCAGGAATCTAGTACTACAGATTACCATATTTCGGGCCCCGGCGAAGTCGATCAGCCTCAACCCATTTGGGGATGTTTCCTCGTGGAGGCTGAATTTACCGACCGTAGTCCTTCTAAATAGTTCATAGCTATTGGGCTTATAAAGCTGCCTTTATTGTCCATGACCAAAGTCTTTGGTACAGTGAAATAGTGTAGAAGCTTTATCAATTTATTCCTGATATGCAGTACTGATTTATTTTTTATCCTTAAAAATTTTACAAATTTAGTTAATTTGTCAACGCACGAGATATATTTTTCGCCGGACATTTCTATAATGTCGATATGCAGTATTTCTGTTGGATACGAAGGTATGGGTGTTGCCTTTAACAGGTGGATGCCTGTCGGACTTATTACATCCGCAAATTTCACATGATTTAGTATATTTTTTAATAAGTTTAGTCATTTGTGGAAAATATTATTTTTTCAATAACTGGTCTTTATTTTCTTTACCATTGCGATGGGCTCTTTTGTGTTCTTGTTCTATTATTTTAAATTGACATCTTCGTCTCGGTAACTACTTTCTGTGTTATCCTGATACGAAATTGTGAGATTCTTGACATATTTGCTGTGGTAATGAAATGTATTTCTTTTGGATTTTAATTCCATTGATTATGTTTGGGTTTAGAATGCTTGTTAAGATTTTACTTAGGTTTTCTTTATCGTAAACTTCACTTTTAATGAGGTGTCTGTGGAAGCTTGGATGAGGTTCTTCGTGTGTAATTTCCTCCTTTCCTTCTGTAAATGTAACTTGATTTTTAAATACGTTAATTGGATATTCACATTGAGGAATGAGCTTTGAGCTATCCTCTTCTGCGCTATGTTGTGTATTTTCATCTGTGGATGTTAGCGTATTAACTTCTATTGGCAGCCGTGATAACGCATTGGCGACTACGTTTGTTTTTCCTGGTTTGTAAATTAGTTTATAATTATATTCTTCTATCCTTGCTTTCCACCTTTTTAACTTGGCATTGTTGTTACTGTTGCTTAGTGCAAACGTCAGTGGCTGGTGATCAGTAAGAATTTTTATTTCTTAGGCTCTATACAGGTAAGTCCTTAATTTGTCGAGGGACCATACTATGGCGAGCATTTCTTTCTCTATTGTCGAGTAATTCTCTTCGGTTTTGTTGAGTGATCTAGAGATGTAAGTTATGGGTCTATCTTGACCGATTATCCCTTGTGAAAGGACTGCTCCGTTTGCAGTATTGGAAGCATCTGTCGTCAGATTTTCAGAAGATGTAAGCAAATATTTTATGTCATTAAATGATTTCAAGCCTTCTATTGTTAGTGAAATTTGTATCCGTTTGGATTGACTTGCTTTTATTTGAGCATTTTCACCTCTAGTTAAATTGACAATTTTTGCAAAGCCTTTTATAAATCTCCTATAACAAGATGCTAAACCCAGCAGGTGCGGGAATTTTTTAATGGCGGATATTTTGTCAGGATCTGGCAAAATACCTTCGCCGGTAACGATATGACCTAGAAAATTTACTTCTGTTTTAAAAAATTTAGATTTTTCCAGATTGACTTTTAAATTTGATTTGTACAAAAGCATGAACACATCTTCAATATTTCGTAAGTGTTCCTCTTTAGTTTTTCCCATTATTATAATGTCATCATTGATCATTCTCTGAAAAATGGAAGGGGCATTTTTAAGACCGAATGGCAACCTAGTACATTCAAATTTACCATTGGCTGTAGAAAAAGCTGTCTTTTCTATGTCCTTTTCCTTCATTCTGATTTGGTGGAATCCGGATGTAAGGTCGAGTGTAGTAAAATACTTACATTCGCCTAAGCTAGCGAGAGTGTTGTATTCAGGTATTGGATAGGAATCAGGTATAGTTATTGCATTTAGTCGTTTAAAATCAACAACTACTCTATACTTTTTTTCTCCTGATCGACCTGGTTTTTTTGGAACAATGCACAATGGGGAGTTATACGGACTCTTTGAAGGCCTTATTACACCATTGTTTAGAAGTTCTTTTACTTGTTTTTCTACTTCGCCCCGTAGGTTGTTTGGGTAAGGATATGATTTTGTATATATCGGTTCTTCACTTGTTGTTCTAATTTCCGCTAATACAGTTGTGTCGATTGTCCCACTGTCGGAGACTGGTCCGAAAAGTTCCGAATATTTATTTATCATTTCCTTAACTTCATGTTCATAGGGGTTTTCTTGAATATTATTTATTTGGTTAGAGATATTTTGTTTTAGTGGCAGTACCACTATTTTTCTATTCGCCAATGATGCCATCAAAGGATTTTAAATTTGGTAATGTAAAGAAATCAAAATTATTTGTAGTACCTATACTTCCGAAGAATGGTCCTCGTAGTTTATGGGTTATATTTACTTGACCTGTGGCTGAGTGAACCTTAAAAGGACAATCAAGTTTCTTTGAATTTTTTGAAAGTTTTTCGGAGACAAAGTTTTTATTAGCTCCAGTATCTAAATAGTTAAATAGTTTAAATAGTTTTTGGGATTCCCTAGGGATATTGGAAGAATAATTGATAGCCTCACTATAGGTGTATTGTTCGGTCGATTCATATAGTTTATTCTTCGTGAGTGTATTGAAGGGTCCACCTCCATAGGGATTGGTGGTTTAGGATTGGTTGGTCTGGGTGGTGGTGGTGCTTGATTTTGCATGTTTTTATTATAGATTAAATTTTTTTTCGGCAGGGTTTAATACCCTTGGTACAAATATTGGTTTTGGATTCATTTGATGGTTTTGCATTTGATTAGAGCTTCCTCCATTTTTTGTATATATTGAATAGTTTCTTAAGTTAATGTTTTGAATTTCAAGGCAGGAAGCGTATGCTTCGGGTAGGTTGCTGGGGCGTTGAATGATTAGCATTCTAGACAATTCGCCGTTTAGGCCTCTGATAAATATATCAAGGGCTCGATTCCTATAGGTTTCCAGTAGAATATTATTTGTTTCTCTTGAATAATCATGACTCTTTATTTTGTTTATTATCAGCGATAGTTGGTGATTGACTCTTGCGTAGAATTGCTCTACGTTGAAGTGTTTTTGGGATAACGTGCCTAGTTCGTGTTCTAGAGTCCTAAGGTCGCGTTTGTCTGCATAGTGTATTGACAAACAATTTTTGATTGTTGCTCAATCATCATTGAATATGTTGTATGAGATTAAGCCCGTATCTGCAGGGCCTTTAATTTTCTGCCTAATTTGTCGTAGGATGGCTCTATACAGTGGCTTTGTTCTGACTACTTCGTAGTCCTGCGAAACAGATTCGACGTTGCGGATCCAGGATATGAATTGGATCGGATCTCCTTCGAATGTTGGGAGGTTCTTCACGCTGTCAGGTAATCTGCTAATTTCTATTAAATCTGACTCAGTTAAGTGAATATGGTTATTTGAAATAGAACTTTCGTTATGGGGACTAATTCTACTTTCTAACTGATTTATCCTACTGCTCAATATTTTTGATTGTTCTATTTGTGCATTAACAGCACCTGTTAACCTGTGTGTAATAACTTCTTGAATTTGCTCCATTGCTGTGGTTTACAATTTCGACTATTTATTGCTTTAACAAAATGATACTTTATATATATTTATTGCTATTAACAATTTTTTAGATTTTTTTATATCGGGTATAAGTTTGTTGTTAAAATTTTTTTAGATTTTATATATATCGGGTATAAGTTTGTTGTTAACAATTTTCTAAATTTTTTATGTATTGGGTAAAAATTTTATTTGGTTATTAGAATTTTTAATACATATTTTTTTTTATGTAAGCTTAATATTAACTTACAGGAGTATCAGCATCAACTTTGTCATTCTCTTTGGACGGTCCACTTGGTCCTGTTTGAAGCGTTAGTCCTCTATTGGGGGGTGGATGACGTCACTCCAGGCGTTGATTTGGCGGCTTCTTGTTTCAGTTGCACACTCTATAAGTATTTTTAATTTGATTTGTCAAACACTTAGCTTTATTGTTTAACAAATCTTAAAATATGTCGCGACACTTGACGCGCTTTTTGTTTTTGCGGCGTTTTTTGCGTACACTTGTAATTTAAATTTGCGAACAAGGTTTTAAATATTGTTTTTAATGACTTATGTCAAACTCGACTGAACTTTTTATAAAAATTAAATTTCGCCGTTTATCCTTCTGGATAATGATACGAGTGGCTAATATGAATTAGCCCCCACTGAATTAACCCCCACCGGGCAAAATGACTTAAGGTCCACCAATTTCTTAGTGAATCTTTCCCCACCAAAAATGACGGAATCCCCACAAAAAAAAATGAATTAAACCCCACGAAAATGATTTTATCCCCACCAATCGAGATGAATTAAGCCCCACCAAATGTGGGTGTTCTTACATGACAGAATCCCCACGAAAAAAAAATGAATTAAACCCCACGAAAATGATTTTATCCCCACCAATCGAAATGAATTAAGCCCCACCAAACGTGGGTGTTCTTACATGACAAAATCCCCACGAAAAAAAAAGAATTAATCCACACGAAAATGACTTTAGCCCCACTTTACTTCATTTTTAATTTATTTTGCTTGCTTTAAACGTCAAGTTTTTAAATCAAAATTTTAACAAAAATTCAATTATACATATGTATGTAATATTTCAAAAGAGAAAGGTTAAGAATTAAATGAAAATATGAAAATGTGAGAAAAAGAAAATAATTAAATAAAAATATGTAAATATTCGTCAACATCTTGACGACAAAAAGGACATTTAAATTTATTAAAATTGTTTGCCACACTCTCTGCTTCTATTTTAGATGTGCAGTCACTGCACAATTTTAAATGTTTGCATGGCAAAAGCAAAATATTAGGTTTGTTTTCCAAACAAATGACGCATGTCAGTGGAGGATTTGATGCACCTTCTTTCGTGGCATTGGATTCTTCTTCGACTTCAGATTCTTCTTCCATATATTCTAAACCTTCGAATATGTCTTCAAAGGGCTCAATATACGAGTCTGAACGAGAATTGGTAAAAATGGGAAATACATAATAGGAAAATTTATAATTAATTATTATAGCAGAAAGAAGAAGAATTTGGACAAAGAAGAATTATGAACACCGGGGTTTTGGACCGACCAGGGATATTTTTTTTCGAGCGCTCGAATATCGATAATTCGAAAACGATCAGTGCATGAATCAATAGTGGCCATTCGAATTTACAACAGCTGTGCCATAATTTCGAACATAACCTTGCCATTTTTGTTAAAGAGAAGTGATTGTGAAGTTTTTCATATTTTTATAAAAATAACATAAAAACCAATTTCTGTTATTGATTAACTAAACAAAGTCAATCGAGCGCTCGAAAAAAAATATCCCTGGTCGGTCCAAAACCCCGGTGTTCATAATTCTTCTGTGAAAAGTATTACGTTGCTAACTGTTTGATTTATTTTTATAAAAGATCACGGAATTAAAATGAATTAAGCCCCACGAAAATGCTTTTATCCCCACCAATCAAAATGAATTAAGCCCCACCAAACGTGGGTGTTCTTACATGACAGAATCCCCACGAAAAAAAAATGAATTAAACCCCACGAAAATGTTTTTATCCCCACCAATCGAAATGAATTAAGCCCCAACAAACGTGGGGGTTCTTACATGACAGAATCCCCACTAAAAAAAAAGAATTAATCCCCACGAAAATGTCTTTAGCCCCACTTTCCGCCATTTTTAATTTTGTTGTAAAATTGGTGGGGCTTAAGTCATTTTGCCCGGTGGGGGTTAATTCAGTGGGGGCTAATTCATACACCCGATACGAGTATTTCTGCGTACGGATTCACTTTAATACTTTTGGTGTAGGCATTTTCAAGGTTTTTAAAGATCTCGGGCGCCAGTTAATTGTTGCCACCAGATGATTAACAACGCGCTGGTTTGAATGGTGAAGTCGAACTCAAATTTCTTTATTAAACACATTTCTTTTATACAAAATTTGCTTATTTATTATAAACTTACATATGTACGAATTCTAACTTACTAGTACTTATTTATAACGTAAGCAATAATTATAGCGAAACAGCAAACCTCAGTTTGGTCGAATATTGTATATTTACAGAATATTGCTGAATTGAGTAATGTTGTTGTACATTTTGTTAGCTATGCTAGCTGTGATAACTTGTATGCGCAAAGAAAGTTTGGAATACTCATGCGATATACATACGAGTACTTACATATGTTCGTAGAGTGTTCACAGATAATAGATGTGTTGTTGTTTGGCATATGGCATATGAAATGAAGAGGAACAGTGTGGTGCCGAATCATTAATAACTCTACTTGTATGAAGCGTTTTTTTAATAACAGCATAGCATATGCCTTGAATAAAAGTATGTATATTTCTTTATTACCACGTAAAATATTTGGTAACAAAGTGGGTAAACTTTCCATTTACGGGGTTATAGCCGAGTAAACAACAGCGCGCCAGTCGTTTCTTCTTATTGGAAAGTGGCGCCAATTGGAGATTCCAAGCGAAACCAGCTCCTTCTCCACCTGGTCCTTCTAACGGAGTGAAGGCCTTCTTCTGCTTCCTCCGGCGGGTACTGCGTCGAATACTTTCAGAGCTGGAGTGTTTTCTTTCATTTGAACGACATGACCTAGCCATTACTGCGGTAAATTTGCACTACCTTATTTTTTTAACTAATGTTTATTTTTCACATATTAGCATATTTGTTATTAATAATTGTTAAATTAAAAAAAAGTAATATATTTAAAAAATAGTATTTCCGTACTTTGACTTACTTTCCTAAATTTATAAAGTATCAATTTTTTTCAATATTTGTGCGGTACAGTTGGCAGCTCTAAAAACATGTTTTTTTTAATCGTAATACTTCTGTATTTTCATTTCCTTTTCTAAATGAGATTTTTTAATGATTTTTGCAATTTACTTGGCATTCCAATAAATGTATTTTTTTAAAGCTTGGTAATTTCCATTTGACATACTATACATGTTCATACGTGGCGATATTCCATTTGCTTGGAAGTGCTTCATGCGAAAGCAGCTTTTTCGGATTCGGCTCGTTTCATCATATCTGACAATTTCACTGAAGTTTTTCGAAGCACAGCTACCGGTGATCTAATCACCGATGGCCAGAGCATACTTAAATTATGGAGGAACACTTCTCTAGCCTGCTGAATGATAGTGAACGTACAACGCTAGGAGAAGGCGGACCCGGTTCCCCAATCGAAGACGATAGAGCAGACGTTCCATTGCCCGACCAGGAAGAAGTTCGAATAGCAATTACCCGCCTGAAGAACAACAAAGCGGCGGGGCCGATGGATTGCCGGCCGAGCTATTCAAACACGGCGGCGAAGAGCTGGTAAGGAGCATGCATCAACTTCTTTGCAAAATATGGTCGGACGAAAGCATGCCCAACGATTTGAATTTAAGTGTTCTATGCCCAATTCATAAAAAGGGAGACTCAACAATCTGCGCCAAATACCGTGGGATTAGCCTCCTCAACATCGCGTATAAAGTTCTATCGAGCGTATTGTGTGGAAGATTAAAGTCCACCGTCAACAAACTGATTGAATCTTATCACCGACCAGATATTCACCATGCGCCAAATCTTGGAAAACACCCGTGAAAGGAGAATCGACATACACTACCTCTTCGTCGATTTCAAAGCTGCTTTTGACAGCACGAAAAGGAGCTGCCTTTATGCCGCGATGTCTGAATTTGGTATCCCCGCAAAACTAATACGGCTGTGTAAACTGACGTTGAACAACACCAAAAGCTCCGTCAGAATCGGGAAGGACCTCTTCGGGCCGTTCAATACCAAACGAGGTTTCAGACAAGGTGATTCCGTATCGTGCGACTTCTTCAACCTGCTTCTGGAGAAAATAGTTCGAGCTGCAGAACTAAATAGAGAAGGTACCATCTTATATAAGAGTGTACAGCTAGTAGCGTATGCCGATGATATTGATATCATCGGCCTCGATACCCGCGCCGTTGGTTCTGCTTTCTCCAGACTGGACAAGGAAGCAAAACAAATGGGTCTGGCAGTGAACGAGGGCAAGACGAAATATCTCCTGTCATCAAACAAACAGTCGTCGCACTCGCGACTTAGCTCTCACGTTGCTGTTGACAGTCATAACTTTGAAGTTGTACATAATTTCGTCTATTTAGGAACCAGTATTAACACCACCGACAATGTCAGCCTGGAAATCCAACGCAGGATTACTCTTGCCAACAGGTGTTACTTCGGACTGAGTAGGCAATTGAAAAGTAAAGTCCTCTCTCGACGAACAAAAACAAAACTCTATAAGTCGCTCATAATTCTCGTCCTGCTATTTGGTGCAGAGGCTTGGTTGATGAGAACAACCGATGAGTCAACCTTAAAAGTTTTCGAAAGAAAGGTTCTGCGAAAGATTTACGGTCCTTTGCGCATTGGCCACGGCGAGTATCGCATTCGATGGAACGATGAGGTGTACGACGATGAGCGGATGGACGAAAACACTCCAGATCTGAAAGTATTCGACGCAGTACCCGCCGGGGGAAGCATAGGAAGAGGAAGACCTCCACTCCGTTGGTAGGACCAAGTGGAGAAGGACCTGGCTTCGCTTGGGATATCCAATTGGCGCCATGTAGCGAAAAGAAGAAACGACTGGCGCGCTGTTGTTGACTCGGCTACAATCGCGTAAGCGTTGTCAATGCCAATTAAGAAGAAGTTCATCCAATATTAAATGCCTATAATTTCCACTATCTCGTGGTAGGTCACAGACGATCTGGCAATATTAGTTTGTGGACAGCATCAATAGTTTCCGGACGTACAACTGACTTTGAACAAGCTTAACGAACATCGGCTTGGAGTGATCTAAGATTTCGATTAAGTTCTAAATAACATGGATAAATATTGATGGAGCTACAAAAACTGATTTAAGTTTAAGGTTGCACTGTTGCTGAGTTAATCTACATTGAAAGTTGTAAAAAACAAACGCTTGAAAATGTTCGCGATTTAATTTTAATCAATTTCTAATCAAACTTCAACTTGTTTTTGTTTTAATATTTATAATGAACTTTAATGAACCAAATACTTGTATGTACTATTTCGGTCAACTACTTTTTTCCGCTAGAGAAATTATTTCATCACTGTACAACTTTTTTGATAAATCAAGTCGTATGCCATAAATAGCACGTTCAATATTGGCTTTAAAACTTCAATAGAGTATGTTTTAGTAATAGAGACCAATGACTTCAAATAACATCACAATCAGTAGTCTAATGATGTTAAATCAGGGATGGGCACATTTTTAGCCCGCAAAGTTAGCAAAGTGCGCACGGGGGCTAGATGAGGGGAATATCAGTTTACGGATAGAAGGGCATAACAAGTTGCGAAAAGTTGGAAAAAAAATCAATCACATTCCTCCGTAACTTAATGTTCATCGCAGAGTGCAGGAATAAAGGGATGTTCAACTTATTCCAGTGTGAGAGCGCCTCAAAATAAGCGTTTTTTATAACATTTTCCATTATGGCCAGATCGGACAAAATAAGAATTTTTGGGCATTTTAAATTAAAACACCCAACATTTAGTACGAATAAAAATTACTATGTAGTGGCTATTTATTGTATGAAGAAACTATTTAAATCTTTTTAAAGTATATTAGAAGAACTGATTTTTGACCTTTCAATACCCAAAACAAGGACTTAGGCTTGTTAGCTCTCATTCATTAAATTTTTTTATTCACTTCCATTGAAAATAATACTATGATGCTTCAAATTACAAAACGTTTCATCAAATACCTTTAAATATCACTAATTTACTTAATTTTCATTGTTTTACATTTTTTATAAGTGGTCTTGAACGATGCAACAAATCCCTCAGTTATATATTTTTTGGTAAGATTTCAATCTGGCCATCGCTCGTTTCCAATTGCTAAACGTCAAAACCACCTAAACTTTGACAGTTGATCGAGTTTAGGTGGTTTTGACGTTTAGCAATTGCTCTCTCACTTCCAGTGAGAGAGGAGTTAAACATCTCTTTATCTCTGGCAGAGTGGTTGCGGCCAGAGATAAAGAGATCCCCAACTCTCCTGTCACTGGAAATGTGAGAGCCGCTCACCTACCGAACTTTGACAGTTGACTGGATTGGGTAGGTCTTGACGTTTTGCAGTTGGAATGACTGGAACGGCCAGATTGAAATTATACCAAAATATATGTGCACGGAGGAATTTGTTGCCGCCGTTGAAGATCACTAATAAAAATGTAAAACAATGAAAATCAAAGAAAATGCGAAACTTAAATATATTTCAATAAACGTTTTTCAATTTCATGCATGGTAGTATTAATTTTCAGTTACCAATGATTAAAAACATTTAATAATTGAGAACCAACAGGCTTAATTCACCTTATTAAGTATTGAAACATTAAAAGTCAGTTGTTTTAATATACTATAAAATCATAAAAAATAATTTAAATAGTTTCGCCAATTATTAAAAGTCCAATATGTAATAATTTGCAATTGTAATAAATGTTGGGTGTTTTATTTTAAATGCCCAAAAAATCGTATTTTGTTCGATCTGGCCATAATGGAAAATGTTATAAAAATCGCTTATTTTGAGGCGCTCTCACACTGGAATAAGTTGGGCATCCCATTATCCCTGGTTGCGGCAATACTGACGTTGTACACAGATTAAAGAGCGGAAGCTTACTTCATATCGGAATTGTACAGTTGTGTGAACAAAAAGAGGTATACATAATTTGCCGGGTTTAGAGTTTCGCATTAAAATTTGATTTTATTTACCCTTGCATGGTGGGAAATTCTAATCACTCTTAGGAAAAAATATATAAGTTATACTTGTATCTAAAAACAATTTTATTTACTAAGAAAACAGCACATTTTAAAACTTCACAACACCTATAGTTGTTCCTATTTTGTTCACACCACTATACATGGGATAGAACAGTTAATGGTGGTGATGGCAGTTGTAAAAATTCATTTTAGCTACAATTGAGAAAACTTCTCAAGTTGTGGGCTTTTATACGTACATATGCAAGGCAGTTTTATATATATGCATATATAAAAAAAAAGATACTTGTGACCATAATATATTATATATATAAAAATAATTTAATGAAAATGCTTATATAAATATATATTAATATTTGTGATATTTTCAGTTTGGTTGTTTTATCAAAATATTCAAAGAATTTAGGTTTTTTTCTATAATTGTTCTGTTAAATTTTAAAAATCTAAGTTGCCTCTGGAAATGTATTAAAATAATAATGTGCGCTATAGTAAGGGAACACATATTTTCAAAAATATAAGATATCATCAAATAAAAATATATTTGCGCGGTATGGCATTATTGATTGAGAGTGGCTAAGCACACAAATAGAATACAAACACTAATGGCAGAGAGTTTCTGAGAAACATCGTATTTCGCTTCTCCCTCCTCTACGAGCGGCAGGCGTTTTGTTCTCGTGTTCATTCGAACAATGTTGCCATTACTCTATACGCATATGTAGTTTTGCACACATCTAACTTTTCAATTATAATTTTTCATAATATAAAATACCAAAACTGAAATCAAACTAGTAAAACTAGTTTATATATTTATAAATAATAGCATTCGATTTTGATGTTGAGTTAGTTTAAGAAAATCTCAAATATATTGAAGACAATTTTTATAATTACTACAGTATATCGAAACAGGCAACCCTCCGTTGTGAGAGAGTAATTTGCTGAGTCGTTTCTACGGGGTAAACCCCAAGTCGTTGGGAATTCTACAGTAAGCGGGGGGTAGAAGATGGTAGTATTGCGCTCTCATAAGATTCATTTGCGTTGAAGAAACAGTGGTTCAGAAACTGAAATTATTATAATTTAAATGTGCCGAAATGTTATCAGCCAGTAAAGGCAGTCTCCAAAATTTAAAAGGAAAAATTAGTCCATTTAATGTGGAATGGGAAGAAAAATATTTAAGTCAGGAAAGCTCTGCTATGTATATGTATTATAGATCTGCAGTTCTCTACTCTTTTAAAAATAAGTTTGCGCAAATTTCAGACAAAATTACTTTTTATAAAGATCTTTGTTTAAAGAAATATCCATGTTTGAAACTTTTTTCTTCGAAAATTATATGTATCTATGTTTGGAAGCACCTACACTTGTGAACAATTTTTTTCAATAATGAAATTAAACAAACATTTAATAAGATGTACGTTATCTAATTTAAATTTTGATACAATAATGCGTGTAGCTACAGCAAATGAGATTAAATCAAACATAGAATTTATTATGTCAAATAAACTAAATTAAATGCTGTTATAAAGACATATTAAAAAAATTATTACTAAAATTAAATACTCATTATATTTTTGTTATTTGTCTCACATTTTAAAAATTTATAGTAGTTACAAAGAAACTTAGAATTGTTAGGCAATTTTACAGTTATTACCCATAGTGCAACTTCCCATATATGCGCGCGCTCTCACTTGTAAATATGGAGTGGTAAAATACTTTGCTCTCACTTTTCTCTTCATGTTTGCCCGCGATGATTCCCTCACATAGCCCTCAAAAGGTGCACTCGTGCCCGCACGGGCAAAATGCCACTGAGGGCTAATATGCCCATCCCTGTGTTAAATCAAATCTTCTTGGGGGCCATTTAATGTCACAATTTCTTGAAATAATTGAATCTTCAAGCTTTTCTCGTAATAATTCTGTTGTTGCCTTGCTGTGTTGCACATATCCCCGTCTTGTTGGAACCAGATGTTATCATGATCAACTTTTTTCTATACCGCTCTCCGTTGACAGTAACAGTGTCATCAGCTTTATTTCGACTAGACCAAAAACCACACCAAACTGTCAATTTAGGTGAATGTAATGATTGCTCATGAATAATTTGCGGATTTTCTTCGCACCAGAATCGACAGATTTGTTTATTTATCGCACCACTCAGACGAAAGTGAGCCTCATCGTAGAAGACGATTTCCTTAAAAAAATTGTTATCATTTTATAGTTGTTCCAAATCAAAATCAGCAACTTCTCCACGTTTACGGTGGTCTAAAGTGTTCAGTTCTTGAATGAGAACAATTTTATATGGATGCACTACAAAGCCTTGCTCTAAGACTCAAGACCAGCATGAACGGCAGCAATATTTTTATTATTTCGGGTGGTTGTTTGTTTCATTGGCACTTAATTATTATGTAATGAAAATGTACGCTCGAAATTTTCGACACTTCGACAAATAGCGAACACAATTATTACGACCATAAAATGGCAAAAGCTCATAAACGATTATTCTGATTAAAATTTAATAATCTGTAAGCGTTGTTCTTGCGCATATATTTCCATGATAAAATTGTAAACTTTGCTGAATACAATGAAAGAAACAACACTTAGAATTCATCGTTATTGGAAAACCGCGT
This sequence comes from Bactrocera zonata, assembly GCA_037783105.1. Lineage (NCBI taxonomy): Eukaryota > Metazoa > Arthropoda > Insecta > Diptera > Tephritidae > Bactrocera > Bactrocera zonata. The sequence goes on from JBAWJQ010004721.1 coordinate 52,359, forward strand.
ACTCTTCTCAACGATTTTTCTACTGACAACCAATAAATAAAGTTTTTTATAATATTTTTTAACTCTAAAAAATTATGGTAACCTTATTTAAGTAATTGAAAAAAAAATTGTAAACTACTACTTTCCTACTATTATTATTATTTCTTTTTGAAATTTCAAAAAAAGTATTATTGGTTTGCCAACATTGGCAACATTTTTCCTTTTAACTATTTCCACTTAGTACAAAACCAATTTTTATTTAATAAAAAAGTCAGAAAAAACTTTAAAACTTTTCAACGATGATTTGTAATTTTGTGACTGAAACAGAGCTGAAACTCGTTTTGAACTTTGTCCAACTTTGCGCCATCACTATTCAACCAAATCATAAGTGTAGGCATACATACGAAACTTTGTCATTCAAACACTCGTACAACCCCACAGATATACATATAAAATTGCAGTTGGCTTGAAAGACAACTTTTCAAAGTTGTTTGCGCAAACGTTCACGATATTATCGTGCGTTTGCCCAATTCGATTGTGATGCAAGAGTGCAGGAAATTAAATAAAGACAAAACGTGTGATGCGACAAGGACTTCGTGTCGATTTTAAAAAGAGCAAAAGCGTAAAAATTGGCGAGTGTATAGAGGGCTCACTAACCATGCAGCATAAAGAGAGAGTGATGAGGGAAGATACCAAAGTTGATGCGAGTGGCCCTGTGATGGTGAGAAGCTGGTAGCGTACTTGGCTTGCGTCTTGACACAGAACTCGATTTTACGATCACGTGCGAGCTGTTAAAATTTACCATTCGCTACTGCCAATATTCAATAGCAGCATTTATGTTTATGTACAGTGATCATTTGAAAAGTCTGTAAAAATTTGGATGCTTTGTAGTTAGTTCAACTTCAAACAGTGAACTCAATCTGTATGAAAATTGGTTAAAAAAATGAAAAGCCTGCCTGACGATTGGGATTTAAGTATGCTCTGCCCAATCCACGAAAAGGAAGACGCACAATCTTCTCCAACTACCATGGGATAAGCCTCCTCAACATCCCATATAAGTTTCTATGAAGCGGACATTATTAGATTGAAGATTTGTGCCACAATTGAACAGATATTTACCATGCGCCAAAAATTGCAAGAAACTCCTGAAAAAAGAATCGACACATACCATCTCTTCGTCGATTTCAAAGCTGATTTTAATAGAGTTAAAATAATCTGCCTGTATGCCGTATCCCTGCAAAATTAATACGGCTGTATAAACTGGCGTTGAGCAATACCAAAAGCTCCGTCAGGATCGGGAAGGAACTCTCTAAGCCGTTCGATACCAAATAAGGTTTAAGACAAGGCGACTCCCTATCATGCGACTTCTTTAATCTACTGCTGGTCAATCTTCAATAAGGGTGTACAGCTGCTCACGTACACCCTCGTCCTATTATATGGTGCAGAGACATGAACGATGACAACATTTGATGAGTCGGCGTTAAGATTTTTTGAGAGAAAGGTTCTGCGGAAGATTTATGGTATTTTGCGCATTGACAACGGCGAATAACGCAGTCGATGGAACGATGAGCTGCACGAGATATACGACGACATTAATATAGTTCAGCGAATTATTAGACAGCGGATAAGCTCGCTAGGTTAAATAACTGATGGTGGTAACCGGTAATATCTTAAAAGTCTACTGCATGAATTTCAATTGAACAGAGATCGCAAAGACCTCTTCCGATTAACCGTGAGCTACAAGGACCTTTGATTCGAATATGAGGCCCAACAGTAGTTCAGCAGTAAACCACAAGAAGCCAACAACCTTTCGCATTCTAAGGATCGGCTCCATGCACTTTTCTGTTAAAAAATGTGAAGAAGTTCTCGAATCATGAAGACATCACAGACAATAAATCTTTTTTTATTTTGTAGAATTTAAAAATAACCGACTTTGGTTCGGGTAAGTCTAAGAGCAGCATATTGAGTCTCTCTTTCAGGAAAATTTAAAAACTTCTCGAACAATCCTTTTCGTTTCCATTTTTTATAAATACTTGACGCTCATCTCCCTATTTTGTCCCGCGTTCACCTGACAGCCAATGCAGTGGCAACATTGTATGCAACATACACACAACATGCACATATAACCACCAGCACGAAGTCACCTAGAGCTGAGCTGCTTCTGAGTGTAAATCAGTTCACTGACAGTAGTGAGCAAAAACATAATACAAAAATACTAAATATTGATTTGGAAATTTTCACACGCGTTGGCTGCAACGTTGCATTAGTTTGAGGAGGCGAGCGAAACTCGAAAAGCGCAGGAAGCAAGCGAAAGCTTGTTCAATGTTTCCTTCCGTTCCTCATTGCCGCTGCTCTGCAACAGCTCTGCAACAGCTCGCCAAGTTCCGCTCTCCCTCCCTCTTTTGCTCATATTCTATATTATTATCACTTCTCTTTTTGCAAAATAAAATTATTTAAGTTGAAAAAAAGTTGTGCGTCTTCCTTATTTCTATGCCTTTTGACAGATAAAAATTCTGCTCACAAATGATAACTTTTTGGCAACGACACAAACACAATTGTGACCGGATTGCAATGGGGGCTTTGATACGCGCGCGAGCTGCTAATGGCGTAGTTCTCGGTACGTGTACTTATATAAAGTACGAATATGTTAATGTGGCTGTGCGATATCGTGCTACGTCTGTATGGAAAACTGTGATAACGGCATATTATGAAATGTGAAAAAGTCGCAAAGTGTTGAAGTGTTGTTAAAGTTCGGTGATGATTTTGCGCGGTCCATGCTTCTTTTGGTTTCGCCCTTTTGTCGCACGTCATTTTTCGTTCGTGCGAATCATAACTTCTTCTTAAGTTAGTCGATAAAATAATAATGAAAGAGTACATAGTACATAGGAGGATAAGTAAAAACAAATACTTGATAAAAGGAAATCATCCTGTCTGAGTGATTCCCTCTGCTGCGTTTTTCTTCCAATAATAATGCTGCAAAAAGTAATAACTTCCGCTAATGTGAACCAAAGTGGCACCGCCTCCTATAAAATTACAATGCCATTAGAGTACGCAGATGATATTGACATTGTAGGCTTTAACAACAGGACTTTTAGTGCAGTCTTTTCCAGCCTAGAAAAAGAAGTGGACAAGGGTTAGACAAGGTATCTGCAGGCCACACACGAGGATTCCTCGCGTCTTGGGATCGACGTCGCTATTGACAGCTGTTCATTTGACTTAGTAAGAAGAAGAACTCTGAGGTACTTTAAACTAATTGCTTACATCATGAATCGTATAAAAGCCAGATCTAACATAGAGTTAGAGGCTGAATCTTTAAAGGATTACACAGTTTTTCACTTTTAAAGTTACGGATACCTGAGAATCCTCAATCGCGCCAAAGCTAAGTTTTCAGGTCAATGACAAGCTAAAACTGTCATGTTTATTATATGGTTAGAGAAGCTAAGAATGAGAGTCAAGAGAGATACAGTGCTAAAGAAATTATATTTAGTTGAAGTTCACACGTGAAAGTTACTCTTCCTATTTTGTTTATCCACAGATCAAAGTCCAAATATCAGTCGTGTGTGTACAAATGCACTGCAGCCATGGCTTTCACGTAATCCTGCTGGTAACTAGGCATCATTTCTATCATGCAATGTATTGTCTCATCTATTGCCAATTGGAACGTAACGAAAACCTCATTCAACATTCAATACGTTACGTTACTTAATCTACTTCATTGTTTTGCCACTGAACTGGTAGCTAGAGCAAGAGAGAAAAAAGTAAAGTTCTAAAGCTATTTGTCAACAAAATGTCAACTGGTTCATTGGGAATCTGAGTTTTAATACGACAGAGTGCCTGGTTACCGTTGAGCGGTGATCGTAGCGTTCTATATGTGCCGAGTTCTGTGATTAAGTGCAGGGCTCGGTTGTAAAGTGCTTGTGCGAAGTGGTATAAAAACAGTTCAATGATTTGTGTGCGCTTTTTCAGCAAAACACATTCAGCTGCTGGTATTGTTGTTGCCATTTCTCAATTACCTTGGAATTTGATTTACTTCTCAAGTTACTTTCTATTGTTTCGCCAAACGTTCTAGACAACGTAAACGGTGCGTTGTGGAGGCGATGAGCTGCTGCATTTGCTGCCAATGGCTAATGTCAATTCACAGTCGAACTATGTGAGAGGGGAAAGGAGATAGAGAGAGGGAGCTCTAGTGTGAGGTTGAGACGCGAGCTTTGATGTCCGTAAGAAGTACGCTTTGGCTAAAAGTACTGTTAGTCAGAGCAGCAAAGCGGCGCTAATTCGCCTTCACCTATGTACCACGTAAATATTCAATTACAATTGAAACTTTAGCAATTGTCTGCGGGTAGTTAGTTGTCTCAACACACCTGGGCACCGTTACCTTTAACATTCTGTGCTGGTAAAGTCATGCCATACCGCTATCGCTTTTGGTCTGCTTTGCACTCGGTTAACTGGCGCTGGCAATAAATTAAATAACAGAATTTCTGCCTGCAAACAGCGCGCATCCAAGCCGCTTAGCTAACAGTTTTGCTGGAGTTCACTAATCTGCAATTGCTCCCAGCAGGTAAAAATTTCGCTGACAGACCAAGGATTTCGTGGTTTCGATAACGTATTTAGTGTAGTGGCAATAAATTTTACAAATTTTATACCAAAAAGTTGTGCTGTGGAAATGTTACAAGCCGGGAGTTCTCAGGTCAAGTTTTCTCCAAATTGGGAGCTCAGATTTGCACTAAACAAAATATTTGATCTATTTTGTTTTGAAGTCTAAATTTATGCAAGTATGGGAAACATTTTTTAAATTACACATACATACATATGGGTCACCCAAAATTTGGCTAGAAATCGTCGAATCTTCTTGGAACTTTCTAAGACCCCATAGAGTGAAGTGCTGCCACTTGGGAAGGTCGAGCTATTCTTGCACAAGCTGTAAAATGCACCAAGTCGTTCCATACATCAGTCCCAGTTATGGCGAAATGCAACATATCGACTCTCTACGGTCTTCGTTTACACTCTCAGCTATGGCTGCTTTATTTACTTCACTACGTGCTGAACCTGGTCTATTTGATTGAATTGAGTTGGATCTCGGAGGATGGAAATATGTGTAGAAGTTTACGCAAGTGAGGAAAGTTCTCTGATCGCCATTCACTTAGCAGTGGCCAGAAACGATTCTTTTACATATGACTCAAGCAGCTCACGACTTCCGGTCTTTGACCAAGTATCCTCTGGTTAGCCTAAGAACACCCGTTTGAAGGCGAAATACTCCCTACTTAGGGTTGTGCGCTGGGTTTGGGACCCGCCCCTTAAAAACCGCCCCCAATGAAAAAGTTAAACAGCCTCGGATAAGTGACCCTCTTTTGATGACGACCATGGCAAACGAATTAAGGACTATGATTTGGGGGCATGCACCTGGAATGTCCGGTCCCTTAATTGGGAAGGTGCCGCTGCCCAGCTGGTTGATGTCCTCGTGAAAATAAAGGCTGACATCACCGCCGTCCAAGAAATGCGATGGACGGGACAAGGACAGAGACAATTAGGTCCTTGTGGCATTTACTACAGTGGCCATATAAAGGATCGCACGTTTGGTGTTGGATTCGTGGTGGGAGAGAGACTCCATCGCCGAGTACTATCATTCACTCCTATGAATGAACGTCTAGCCACAATCCGCATCAAAGCGAGGTTCTTCAACAAAGATGCCTTTTATGAGTGCTTGGAGCGCACTTATGAGAGATGCCCCCGCCACGATGTCAATACCGTGCTTGGCGACTTTAACGCCAGGGTGGGCAAAGAAGGTATCTTTGGCACTACGGTGGGTAAATTCAGCCTCCACGAGGAAACATCCCCAAATGGGTTGAGGCTGATCGACTTCGCCGGGGCCCGAAATATGGTTATCTGTAGTACTAGAATAATAGCATAAGAAGATTCATCAAGCTACCTGGCAGTCTCCGTATCGAAAAACCACCAACCAGATCGATCATGTTATGATAGACGGAAGACACGTCTCCAGTGTTTTAGATGTGCGTGCGCTCCGAGGTCCTAACATCGACTCGGACCACTATATTGTTGCAGCCAAAATTCGCACCCGCCTCTGTGCAGCAAAAAACGCACACCAATAAACACAAGGAAGGTTCGACGTCGAGAAGCTGCAATCACAACAGACAGCCGAACCATTTTCTACTCGGCTTGCACTCCTGCTCTCTGAGAGCACTCGTCAACAACTCGGTATAAGGGAACTGTGGGATGGCATTTCAAACTCCTTACGTTCAGCTGCAACCGAAACCATTGGTTTTCGGAAAGTGCAAAAGAACAGCTGGTACGACGAGGAGTGCCGTGTCGCAGCGGAGAGAAAACAGGCTGCCTACCTCGCAACGTTACGGTCGACCACAACACGTGCGGGATGGGATAGATACCGAGAGTTGAAGAGGGAAGCGAGACGCATTTTTAGACAGAAAAAGAAAGAAGCCGACATGTGTGAGTACGAAGAGCTTGATAAGCTGGCCGACAGGGGTAATGCTCGAAAATTCTACGAAAAGATGCGGCGACTTACAGAAGGTTTCAAGACCGGAGTATACTCTTGTAGAACCCCCAAAGGTGATCTAGTCACCGATGCCCAGAGCATACTTAAATTATGGAGGGAACACTTCTCCAGCCTGCTGAATGGCAGTGAACGCACAACGCTAGGAGAAGGCGAACCCGATTCCCAATCGATGACGATGGAGCAGATGTTCCATTTCCCGACCGTGAAGAGGTACGAATAGCAATTGTCCGCCTGAAGAACAACAAAGCGGCATGGGCCGACGAATTGCCGGCCGAGCTATTCAAACACGGCGGCGAAGAACTGGTAAGGAGCATGCATCAGCTTCTTTGTAAAATATGGTCGGACGAAAGCATGCCCAACGATTGGAATTTAAGTGTGCTATGCCCAATCCATAAAATAGGAGACCCCACAATCTGCGCCAACTACCGTGGGATTAGCCTCCTCAACATCGCATATAAGGTTCTGTCGAGCGTATTGTGTGAAAGATTAAAGCCCACCGTCAACAAACTGATTGGACTTTATCAGTGTGGCTTTAGACCTGGCAAATCAACAACCGACCAGATATTCACGATGCGCCAAATCTTGGAAAAACCCGTGAAAGGAGAATCGACACGAACCACCTATTCGTCGATTTCAAAGCTGCTTTCGACAGCACGAAAAGGAGCTGCCTCTATGCCGCGATGTCTGAATTTGGTATCCCCGCAAAACTAATACGGCTGTGTAAGCTGACGTTGAGCAACACGAAAAGCTCCGTCAGAATCGGGAAGGACCTCTCCGAGCCGTTCGATACCAAACGAGGTTTCAGACAAGGCGACTCCCTATCGTGCGACTTTTTCAATCTGCTGCTGGAGAAAATTATTCGAGCTGCAGAACTGAATCGAGCAGGTACAATCTTTTATAAGAGTGTACAGCTAGTAGCGTATGCCGATGATATTGATATCATCGGGCTCAACACCCGCGCCGTTAGTTCTGCTTTCTCCAGACTGGACAAGGAAGCAACACAAATGGTTCTGGCAGTGAACGAGGGCAAGACGAAACACCTCCTGTCATCAAACAAACAGTCGTCGCACTCGCGACTTGGCTCCCACGTCACTGTTGAAGTTGTAGATAATTTCGTCTATCTTAGAACCAGCGTAAACACCACCAACAATGTCAGCCTGGAAATCCAACGCAGGATTACTCTTGCCAACAGGTGCTACTTCGGACTGAGTAGGCAATTGAAAAGTAAAGTCCTCTCTCGACGAACAAAAACCAAACTCTTTAAGTCGCTCATAATTCCCGTCCTGCTATACGGTGCAGAGGCTTGGACGATGACAACAACCGATGAGTCGAACTTAAGAGTTTTCGAGAGAAAGGTTCTGCGAAAGATTTATGGTCCTTTGCGCATTGGCCACGGCGAATATCGCATTCGATGGAACGATGAGCTGTACGAGATATACGACGACATTGACATAGTTCAGCGAATTAAAAGACAGCGGCTACGCTGGCTAGGTCATGTTGTCCGGATGGATGAAAACACTCCAGCTCTAAAAGTATTCGACACAGTACCCGCCGCGGGAAGCAGAGACCAAGTGGAGAGGGACCTGGCTTCGCTTGGAATATCCAATTGGCGCCACGTAGCGAAGAGAAGAAACGAGTGGCGCGCTGTTGTTGACTCGGCTATAATCGCGTAAACGGTGCCTACGCCAGTAAAGAAGAAGAAGAGAAGAGTTGGATCTCAAGATGGGTGATGGTATTGCGAAGAGCATGCTCACTATGCTGATTTCAACACTTTCTTTGCGGAACGTGAATTTTCATAATAAAGGTGAACAATTTGTAAATGTTGTTCAGGCGTTAGTATTTACATAATGAAATGCCAAACAATACTGAATAAAAATACATGACAGCTTAACACGAAATCTGTCAAAAAAAGCTATGGGAAAAGTACCTTCACTTGGATCACACCTTACATTGAAGTTAATATAATGTTACGTCATATTAGGGTCCAACAATAGCAGCAATCTCTTCATTCCCATAAGACTCGGCTAAAAGTAATTGAATTTGAACAGGATTATTATTCAGTTAGAACTGCAAGTTCGCTAGCATACTGGTGTGATACTGTGAGCAAAAAGTTGTTAGACTCTTTACTTAAATTTCGCACGGAAACTCATTCGCCGAAATAAAATTTTTCTGGGTTGGTATGAATGTTTATGACACCTGTGCCAAATGTCATATCAAAATCATCATTAATATTTAGTTTACACTTGTCTTTCTGACGCATATAAAGTACATTCGGCGATTTTTACGATGAGTGAAATTATTTAACAAAGAAGTTAACTTAAATTTTGTGTGCGAATCACATTCCTGCTGCTGAAACGGTCAGAAAGTTGGAAAGGCCCTTCGGTAATAATTGGTTGTTTTTTTGAATGGTATAAGTTAGTCAAAGAGCGTCGGGAACGCATTGACTTCGTACCTCGTACAGGAGGATCCTCAACATCAACCGATGATCAACATTTCAATAAAATTAAGCAATTGGTGCTTGAGAAGTGACGATTAACTGCCAAAGATCTTATGAGCATCAATAACGCCTTGGTCGCTTAGTGCATCTAACATCATATTTCACGATAAACTTGCAATGGGTTACAGGGCATAGTGATATTATTGGTGAACATTCACCAACCTACAATTAGACCCCGAAAAAGAGGGTATTTATATGCCTTATATTTGTGGATGTTTAATCAACGCGGGTACGTATTTTATTATGAGAAGCTACTTATTTAAGAAGTAATAATTACTTTGTAATTATGCGCAGTGTATTACAATGCCCAGAATTTACGAAGATGTTAATCTATGTGCATCTACGTATAAGTCGACACCAGCGCTGCACGGTTCAATGAGCTAGTTAAACGCTCCAGGCAAGCCATTGCTATGACACCGAAACTTATAAATATATTTACCATTTGAGAAATGCTAGATTATGTGAGGCTTTAGTTAAAGTTTCCACTCATAAAAAAAAAGGATTTTTTTTGGAATTTTGTACTCTCTTTGATCGGAAAGTAGTCTCAAATTTTACCTCATCTAAGAGTAGGTAATGTTTATTTTTATACCATGAATCAGGTGTATGACTAGCTGAATCGTTTTAGCCATGTTCGTCCATATGGCAATGTTTCCATCAGTTTTTATTTTGGCATGACATTTTCACGAAATTTGGTGTGGATTATTATGAAAGACAATGATATAATTTATGAATATATTGTTTAGATCGAAAAAATTTCATAAAATATATATTTTTTTTTTTGTTTTCTATAAAGTCGTTTTCGTTAACCGGCCCTTGGCTCACAGGGTCAACGTTGAAGCGCACACAAACAAGTATGTACAAAAATAACAATAACGATTTAGCTAATTGAAACCACTGGTAGCGCCCGATTTATTGCGGTATTACTAACTGATTAATTAATTAATAAAATGGACTCGGACTCAGCTTTTGGCAGAATAATAACTCAAGCGATTTGTTGCAAACAACAAGCAATGTCTATTATGATGGCAAATGAAGCGGTAGAACTTAAATGAGCAACATTTTTGAGTGCCGTATAGTCTCACAGTGTGCGTGTGTGTGTTCGTTTGGCGAATTGAAATTTGCGTTAAAATGATGCCATGCAAAAGTCATAAAGTTAATAAGCAATTTGCATAATAAATTGTCTGCCGTCCATACCTGTCATGCGCGAGTTAAGGAACGTATTCCTTATAATAGTAACAAACATAAAAACAAGCCTTTGTTTCAGTAAACAGAATGCAAACAACCTTGAGTTGGAACAATTGAAATGCACTATCAATACAACAAACAAGTATCAAAACAACATTGAGTTTGAATACCACAAAAACCTTATCTTAAAACAAAGCAAAAGTATCTAAGCAAACAATATATATGTAAACAAACCTAAACAAATAATATAATCTGTATCTAAACAAACTATCAACTAGTAAGCAGTAAACATACTAGTTAGTATAAATAGAAGTAAGAACCATGTAATAAGTTAGTCTTAAGAGTATAAATAAAGAGTACACATTTCGGTGCAGCTAAAAATATATCCTTTTGACTCATTCTTACTCAATGTAAAAATTAACTCGCGCAGCACACCCCTCGCTCACACTGCCCGCGGTGCTGGTGCGCTCTTTTATCACGCCTCATTTACGATCGGAAGTGATTGCTCAGCGCCAATGCGTGTGTGAGTGTGTAAATTTGTTAATGAGCAGCAAAAATTTCACACGCAGTGACAGTTTTAATGGCAACAAGAACTACAGCTAACCGTCAACCAGCCAACTATACAATATAATTGCTACATCAACACACATACATAAAATGTGCGCCCGAATTTGTTGTCAAATGTTGAATAACGCACGCAGCGCGTAATTGTGGCTTGCTACCGCTGATAAATATCCACTCGAAGTTGGTCAACGCTGGTGGTCAGCTAACAAGCTGCAATTTCGCCATTTCGGGGCACGCTCGCACCACAAAGCGCTCGGGTACAGTGTATTTCGCAAAAAGTATGCTGACAAGTATTTTCAGTTTGCTCACTCAATCACTCGGTGAATCTTCGTTTACTTTTCGAGTTATAATAAGATTTATTCTTTCATGTTTGTGGATCAAACTCCTTTATATGGTCATCGGGAACAATGTAAGTTAAGACAAATTTTTTAAAATTGGCGAAGAGCTTTGATTATAGAAGTCTCTAAAAATCAAAACACTTTCATATCCAATCAATTAGGTTTCGGTGGCGCCATAAAATTTGATAAATTTTATCTCGAACTACATATTTCTACTTAAAATTTTTTGTTTTCCTTTTAACTGTTCCTCGATAATCGTTTCTATGGCAATTGATCCTGTTTTTATCCGATTAAGAGTTGTTTTTCGGAGTTCTAACCTTTTTGACGGCTATCGAATTATGCCAAATCTATTTTTAAACCAAAAGAACTTTTCAACTTCTTTGGTATAATTTTATCGTATAAAAACAGTATATTTTGAACTAATTAACAATCTAAGGTGAGAATTTGATTTTTTAGATCTATTGCTGTTGCTGCCGCGGAGAACATTCCTGAAAAAAATTTGGAGGAATTCTGCCACAATCCTTGGCCGGATAAAAATTTGGTCTCCGTTCTGACTGTCGCGGGAACGGTTTTTTTTGAGATCTGTTCGGAATCGTTACTGTACATTTCATATACATAATACCTTAGAATATATGTACAAGGTGGTTCCAAAGTAAACAGGACTTAAAAAAAACAGAACAAATGGTTTTTTCGGCAAAATCCATTTATTTTATTCAAAATAGCCTCCTTCTGCTTTCTTACAGCTTTTTGCACGGCTCTGTCGAACGAGTGTTGGCCGGTATGGCCGGCTGCAATTGCCGGTGCAAGCTTTCTGAATGACCTCTACGTCTGCATGACGCTTTCCTTTCATGGGTAAATGCTTTTTTCCCCAAAAGAAAGAAGACGCACGGTGCCATATCAGGTGAATAAGGGGAGTGGTTAATGATTAAAATGTAAGTTTTCGTCAAATAATCTGACACAAGCGTCGATCGAATGTTGGATTCTGACCAATTTTTGGTCGTCAGTCAATTTGTGAGGAACAACCCGGCTGATTTTTAATGAATTCACGCACAGTTTCGATGGAATTTCCGGTGATCACGGATTTTCATTGGCCCACCTGTTGATCGTTATTTATGTCCTCACGACCACTTTGAAAACGTTGAAACCACTCTGCTACAGGATAGGCAATCACCGTCATAAACTTGTTTCATCAATTGAAATGTTTCGGTAAAAGTTTACCAATTTTAAAACAAAATTTAATGTTGGCTCTTTCTTCGAAGCTCATTTCCGCACCGACAGCACAAACATACTGACACTTAAAACGCAATAACGTCACTTCTAATCAATGGAATGTCATGAAATTCTCTCTGGACAATCGATAAAGACAACAAATTATAACGCACCAGTCTACATATAGATGGAGACCAGTCGATTCAAATAGTCCTGTTTACTTTAGAATGCACGTACGTAGCATGGGATAAGTTGTTTTACATTATAATAAACTTGTCGAACTTAAATAAACTTATTTTATGTATCTCTTCGATTGTTTGAAATTCCGTTCCACCGAACGGCAATTTCAGTTTGCGGAACAAGAAAAGATCACAAGTAGCCAAATCTGGTGAATATGATGGTTGGCTTTAAATTTGGTAATTTGCTTCTGTTGAACAAATTTATGAATTTTCAAACCACGAATATCGAAAAAAATAATGAGTATCATTTTGAATGTTCAAAGAGACTTACGGTACTCTTTCAAAAAAAAAGTCAATTCGGGACGAGTCGTGTAGGAATACCCAAAATATTCACCAAAATCATTCGAACGGATTGGCGAGAGATGTCGAGCTTTCTTTCTACATCTCTATTAATTCTTCATTTTCTTCACTTCTTTAATATTTTTATCAGTTGAAGAGGTCGAAAGTCGTCCAGAACGAAGAATGTCTTATAGTACTGAGGTGTACCAACTTAAACAGCTGCTGTATAAAAAGTGACTGATAAAGCGCTCTCACATTTAGCATAGTATTTAAGGACCAACTTAGTAAAACACATTTTTTTGAAATATCATTTACTCGGAGAATTTAATTTACAATTTCCAGGTACTTGTCACAATGTATATAAAAAAGATTAGCGTGACGATCTGAGCTGATGTAGCCCGCCTGTATACCATATACGCAAGCTTGTCTTTCCATTTTTGAGATTTCGATCTGAAAATTTGCTCACACCGTTTTCTACCTAAGAAGCGGTTCATTTCGCGAAACCGCCACCATTTTATCCCTATAGTATATTGTCATACAAACTGAACGATCGGAATCAAGTGGTTGTATGGAAAACTCTTTGTTTGACGAGATATCTTCACGAAATTTTAATTTTGTTATCTTCACGGGGAAAAAATAAATATTTAGTTACATACATATATATTTTTAATAAAACTATTTTCACAGGAAATTTTCATTGTTACATAACACTGTTTAATTCTTGCATTTGTTCGGTTGGAACACGGCATTTAATATATAATTATACATAGAAACATTAGACAAATGTACACCTAATAACATGTTAGCCACATTTTTTTTGCAAAGAATTTCATTAAATCAAGCATATATGGCCATGGTGATTTGACTGTTTGTCTAATATAATTATTAGGGTATGTCATTCTGAGGAAACCTTTTTTTTTTCAACCGAAAAACAGGCTAAGAACTTTCGAAAATGTGAAAAAAAAGTCACTCAAAAGATGAGCTCTTAATATTTATATTAAGAGATGCCTGTTTCAAATTTTCTATTTTCCATTTAACCCTTATGTTAGTAACCGGGTACCCCGGTACCCACCGCGGTGTATTTGTGTGAATAGCTTAAAAAAAATTCAATATTTCATTTTAAGCTCTCAGATCGTCGTTTTTTAACTTAAAAGAAAGCTATTTGTGAGTTCATTTAATTGATTTATTTTTTATCTTTTTTTTTTAATAAGCTTAAACTTTAGCCATCGCCCTATTAGCAACCGGGTACCGGGTACCGCCGTGCGATGTTCAATCATCGGCACTGCTAGTTCTTCACTTAGTTTGCGCATAAATTGACGACGTTCTGTCGTTTTTTGACAATCATTTTAAATTATATATGCCGCAAGTGAAGAAATATCTAGCATGTTGAAGAACAGAGTCATTGGCCATCTCGAAGGTCGTCGTTGACTAGTGTATCTCCGCACCATTTGGTCCATTGTGTCAACTCCAACTTTATATTTATTATAAAAATTTATTATTCATCATCACCAACTGATATATCTGAATGCATTGTCGATATCAGAATGACAGCTTAATTTTTTTTAGGAACGTAGGAACACATGGTAACCTTTTCGTGAAATCCAAAACTGTCGAATACTGCTCCCGTGTCTTATTCGCTCCCATAACACTAGGGATGTAAGGTTTATTCTTTTTTAGCGTGCCAACAATGGTAATATTCCACGACAACAATTGTTTAGCAACTGGTACACTAGTAAAGAAGTTATCCATGCAGATATTTCTACCACTACCTCGGTACGGAGCCGCCAATTCTTTCACTACTCTTTCACCCTGATTTTTTTCTCGAGTATTATGCATTTTACCTGTGTACATGATCCCTTGCAAAGAATATGCATTTTCTGCATCACAAATTTTCGTAGGTAAAAATTTGTTTGAAAGTCTCGCTAATTGACAACGTTTCCGTACTACGATGAGGACCAATGTTTTACTACCTTCAGGCTCAGCTGTTTCTACTTCATTGTCGTCATCATCACACTCGCTACTTTCTTCCACTGCTGAATTCTCTTCAGCGATTTCTTCTGCATCCTCAGAATCTTCTGGATCGTTACGCACTAAATTACCTCGTTGATTTTGATGTCTACCTCTATTTCCTGGAATCCAGTCTTCGTCATCGCTATCAGAAACCCTACTCGAATCACTGTCGAGTTCTCCAAGTATTTTCCTCAAGTACTCATTATTTTCGGTTGCACTTAACCTAATAAATTAAATATTATGTGATATACGTCGTACATAATTATATTACACAAAATTCTAATTAAAATATTTACAAATGTTAAATATATGTAACGCTTACTTACCCAGCATAATCAGCTCTCGATAATTGTTCCATAGCTTTATTTTTCACTGTCAAGAGAACACCCAATGAAACACGTCTTATCCCACCAAAAATCTGTTACGTACTAAAAACTGCTCGAATCTAGTGCGCGAAAGAACAGATAGAAATAACCTTGAGCTTTTCCGGCATCTTCTCGGCTCCGAACAATAAAAAACGGCCGACTACCTGGGTTAACCCAAAAAGGTTTCAGACATCATTCACGATTTTACGTTGTTATTTTTTTCTTTAAATTGTCACCGACTAATAATATTTGAGAACAAAATTTTATAGAAAGTTTCTGGAAAATATTTTTTTAAATAAAACAAACAAAATTTTTAATACTCATATCGTGGGTACCCCGGTACCCGGTTGCTAAACGACGTTGGTAAAGTTGGCTACTAACATAAGGGTTAAATAACATGGAAAAAAAATCATTTTTTTTTGTGGTGGTTATTGTGCGGAGGTTATTATATGTTCACGCTGATGGCTGCCAGCAGGAGAAGAGAGTAGCTCGTGTGATGTGTAGTCCTATATAGTAATAACCGCGGGCGTCCTCAGGTCTAACGGTTAATAGCAGAACCAGCGAAAAACGCTACTGCCTTCCTTATTTTCCTTCCTCATCGGCAAAATGTGTGAACAGTGAAAAACGTGGTAAAAACGCAGAAATCAGCCATCTTTGTTTATTTTCATTTGAACATTGTTGCCATTGCTCAATGGGAATGTATAGTTTTGAGCACATCTTTGTTTTCTATTACAATTTTTTACAATATAAAATATCAAAACTGAAAACAAATTATTAAAAATAGTTTATATATTTATAAATAATAGCATTCAACTCTGATTTTGAGGTATTTTAAGAAAATTTCAAACATATTGAACAGATTGAATTATAAAAGTTGATAATTACTGCAGTATATCGATATTGGCAACCCTGCGTTGTGAGAGAGCAATCAGCTGCCACCTTATCTGCGGCAAAAATCCAAATGTCGTGAATTCTCACGACATCCCACGTCAAAGAGAGAAGGGAGTAGCATTTTTCACTGTTCAGTTACATTGCGCGCCCATAAGATAGGTCATGCCAGCTGACTCGGGCCACGATTTTACGTTTTTCACTGGTTGTGCTATATAACTATTTATTCCTTGTTTCGTTTGGTGCTGTATTCGTTTCAGCGCTGCTTGTAATAGAGACCATACACGGGCACACATGTGCGTTCGATCTGTGTGAATTCGTTTGCCCATACACGACACACAAATCCATTTCGTGTTCGTTCTTCACACAGTTAACATCTGCGACAGGCAAGCGGAAAATTTCTTGGAATGTATTCCTAATGTAGAACTTTTATCTATTTCTTTGTATGTCATTAATAAGTTATTCTAACTTTTATTTTTCTCAATTTTATTTTTATATATATCGCTTTTCGTTTGTCAAATTGGCAATTAATTTTTTATAAGATCAAAAATTCTGATACGAAATCTTTATTAAGGGAAGAGCCTGCTTTAGAAGCTTCAAACAATCGCTTAAATCTCTTTAAAAGTTATCTAACAACAAACAAAGTTATAGATTGGGGTTAGATCGGGCGTCTAACAGATACATACAAGTACATGAGCTCTTGGGCAAAAAGCGAAAACTCTGAAACGCGATTTCTCGGTATTTTATTTTTACGATTATTCTTATTTGGCGGGCAAAGTTGGAATTGGCATAAAATTGTCTTCTATTTAAACTAAAAAAAACTAAGAAAAATCAAGTTTGAACACATTTTTAAACAAAATAAAGTAAAATTTTTTGGTCGAAAGCCACTTTTTTTAATTTTTAAAAAATTTGTAAAATTTTACACCTTTTTTTGGAATTTTCATAGTTTAACTAGAAGATAAGTTATTAAAAACATGAACCTTTTTGAGTTTTTTGTTTCTGATAAATGCATATGCGAGATGTATCGGGTAATTGCTTCCCAAAGGCAGAATATCAAAGATTTCGTATTCAAAAATTTTGTGAAAGATGTTCAAATATATCACAAATTATCAATTATTTCTTTCCCTCCCAAAAAAATCCTCAAAAAATTGATTTTTTGAGCCTCTAAAGCAGGCTCTCCCCTTAACACTTGCTATTGTCCGCGATCATCACTGCTCGGCGACACGAGAGAAATGAGATTTTGTGCGCTCACAACGTCATACACGATAAACATATTCGCGCACCGATCGTAAAAAATCAAACATTTTCGCGAACATGGATCGCTACGCGAACAAGCTAATACACGAGTAAACCGCATGTTTACACATACCGATCGAAGCACTTGTGTGTCGTGTTTGCCCACTTTAAACCATGCGCAGCTGATTTGCTGACATGATGTTGCCATGTTGTATTAAACGCTGAAATAAAATATTATAATATAATATATTGTGGCTCGTCTCACATTTTTTTTCTTGTTTTTATAGTTTTACAATGAAGCATTGTAAAAATGAACTGAAACATGATTCTTACAGGAAATTGAACACTCTAAAAAAAATCTCTTATACATTTTTTGACAAAAGTGAACTCAACTTAAGATATTCAAACTAAAAAATCGAAGTATATGAAATTTTGACTTTTATTTTACTAGACTGATGACTTCTTTATGAATACAGCACAAACCGAAACAAGGAGTAAATAGTTAACCGTCATATGCTGAATACAATGCTTGCGACACAACATGGCATCACGACAGTGAACTGAAAACGGCGTTGTGCATCCTACTACATGAACGCATGTACACAAGACAACACAGCTCTCCATTTTGCATGTACACAATTTCGTTGTGGCCATACTAATACCTTGCACTTCAATGAAATTTTAATATTTTGTTCAAAGTGAAATTTTTTATGCAAAAAATAAGTAAATAGGTATATATTTTAGTTTTAAATTATCAATTGTTATTACAAATGATAAAATAGAGCTATTTTATGCATTTATTTGTAAAATAACGTCAAGTTTGTAAGAGCTGTGAATAATTTTACATTTTACATATTAGTGGCATCACCACTTTTCCTCATCTCTCTATCTTCCATTCTACTGTCAACTCTATTGTCGTCCTACTGTCGTTGGCAAATATAGGAGAATATTGAAGTTAGCGAGAACGACAACTGTCGGCCTACCGTCGTGTAGTTGTGCAGCTGTCAAAATAACAGTGTCCATAAGAACGTGTGTATTTTAATATTTGACAGATGTCGTTTGTCGTCTGTCGCAACCATTGTGTTCAGCATATTAGGCTTGAGGACGACCGCGGTTATTACTATATAGAACTACACATCACACGAGCAACTCTCTTCTCTTCTGGCAGCCATCGCGTGCACATATAATAACCTCCGCACAAACCCCCACAACAAAAAAAAAAGATTTTTTTTCCATGTATCAATCTGCGCCAACTACCGTGGGATTAGCCTCCTCAACATCGCATATAAGGTTCTGTCGAGCGTATTGTGTGAAAGATTAAAGCCCACCGTCAACAAACTGATTGGACCTTATCAGTGTGGCTTTAGACCTGGTAAATCAACCACCGACCAGATATTCACTATGCGCCAAATCTTGGAAAAGACCCGTGAAAGGAGAATCGACACTCACCACCTATTCGTCGATTTCAAAGCTGCTTTCGACAGCACGAAAAGGAGCTGCCTCTATGCCGCGATGTCTGAATTTGGTATCCCCGCAAAACTAATACGGCTGTGTAAACTGACGCTGAGCAACACTCAAAGCTCCGTCAGGATCGGGAAGGACCTCTCCGAGCCGTTCGATACCAAACGAGGTTTCAGACAAGGCGACTCCCTATCGTGCGACTTTTTCAACCTGCTTCTGGAGAAAATAGTTCGAGCTGCAGAACTCAACAGAGAAGGTACCATCTTCTATAAGAGTGTACAACTGCTGGCGTATGCCGATGATATTGATATCATCGGCCTCAACACCCGCGCCGTTAGTTCTGCTTTCTCCAGACTGGATAAGGAAGCAAAAGAAATGGGTCTGGCAGTGAACGAGGGCAAGACGAAATATCTCCTGTCATCAAACAAACAGTCGTCGCACTCGCGACTTGGCACTCACGTCACTGTTGACAGTCATAACTTTGAAGTTGTAGATAATTTCGTCTATCTAGGAACCAGCATTAACACCACCAATAATGTCAGCCTGGAAATCCAACGCAGGATTACTCTTGCCAACAGGTGCTACTTCGGACTGAGTAGGCAATTGAAAAGTAAAGTCCTCTCTCGACGAACAAAAACCAAACTCTATAAGTCGCTCATTATACCCGTCCTGCTATATGGTGCAGAGGCTTGGACGATGACAACAACCGATGAGTCGACGTTGCGAGTTTTCGAGAGAAAAGTTCTGCGAAAGATTTATGGTCCTTTGCGCGTTGGCCACGGCGAATATCGCATTCGATGGAACGATGAGCTGTACGAGATATACGACGACATTGACATAGTTCAGCGAATTAAAAGACAGCGGCTACGCTGGCTAGGTCATGTTGTCCGGATGGATGAAAACGCTCCAGCTCTGAAAGTATTCGACGCAGTACCCGCCGCGGGAAGCAGAGGAAGAGGAAGACCTCCACTCCGTTGGAAGGACCAAGTGGAGAGGGACCTGGCTTCGCTTGGAATATCCAATTGGCGCCACGTAGCGAAGAGAAGAAACGACTGGCGCGCTGTTGTTGACTCGGCTATAATCGCATAAGCGGTGTCTACGCCAGTAAAGAAGAAGAAGAAGATTTAAATGTAAAATAGAAAATTTGAAACAGGAACCTCTTAATATTAATATTAAGAGCTCATCTTTTGAGTGACTTTTTTCACATTTTCGAAAGTTCTTAGCCTGTTTTTCAGTTGAAAAAAAGGTTGCCTCAGAATGACACACTCTAATAATTATGCAAAGAATGTGCCATAGGACAATGCCAGATAAGAGCACGATTTAGTTCTTATGTGCGTGAAAGCAAGCGCTTACTGGTATGCATATTGAATGCATTTTATGTATGGAACTTTATCACACATACACTTATGTCTTTATATACAAATAAATACTTTGCACATAGTTTTATAATTAGTTGTCGCTTGTCGAAGTGCTTTGACCGTTAATGCTAATTCTGCAATCCACAATAGAGACTGTGAATGGACATATTCCATATAGTAATATTGGGTCGTCGAAAAGGTCTTTTCGTATTTCTAATCAAATTTTAAAATATTTTCTTTATATTTATACTAATAAATAAATAAACAAATGTGTACCATTTTGATTTCGACTACCCAATATTATGTAAATATGAACATCAACGGGTATAACTATAAGTTAATGAGTACTAAAGCTTAAAACATAACATGTCTTCTGGTATTTCTGCCGCATGGCTGCAGAATTGACATAGATTTGTATGAAAGTATTACAGAGTTTGTCCGGAAAGTAATAGGACTGATTTTATTCTGACACGACTGTACTTTGGAGAGTGCGCGCACCGACTGGATTCGGTAGAGGGAGTTCCTAGCTAACGAACGAGGGCTGGTCAGTTTTCTCCGAGCACCTGGAGTGTCAGGATAAAGTTTCTGTGAGTGGTGCAAGCCGAAAATGCAGCGTTTGTTAGAGCAGAGGTACGCGACTAAATTCTGTGTGAAACTCGGCAAATCTGCGACAGAGTCGTTTGAAATGATTAAACAGCCTTACTCAGATGTTGCTTTCGCAAGAAGTGGTGTATTTCGGTGGCAGCAGGCCTTTTTGGAGGGCCGAGCGTCTCCTTGCCCAAAGAAAAGGAAGAGTGAGAAAATCCAAGATGTAAACGATGTTCATTATTTTTTCTGACATCAAAGACCATCCACTATGAATTTGTTCCTCTTGGACAAACCGTCAACGCTAAGAAAGCCTTCAAGAGACTCAAATGAAATGTCAATCGGGACCGACAAGACATCGCAGCCGATTGGAAGTTGCACCATGACAACGTCCCGGCTCTCACCGCCTTTCTTGTGAACAGCTACCTAACCAAGGTCGGCATCCCAACGCTTCCGCAGCCGCTCTACAACCCAGATGTAGCCCTCCGGACTTTTTTGTTTTCTTTCCTGAAAGAGCCGATGAAAGGTATTTTGAAATGGCAGAGGGGATCCAAACAGCATGCACCTCGACTCATTAGGCTATTCAGGAGAATGTCTTCCATGATGCCTTCAATGCTTGGAAATCGCGCTGACAGTGCTGCATCGACGCAGAAATAGCTTATTTTGGAAGTTTTTAAGGAAGTGCAACGATTGATTCAATAAATTTTTTTAAATCGACTGAGTGTTATTATTTTCCGAACAAAACATGTATGTGCAGTTAACACCTTACCCTTACCGTAAAGTGATCTCTGAAGAAACCCTAAGGGCTGTATTAATTTAACTCTTGTGAAGAATAATTATTTATTAAACCTTTTTGGCGAAACCCGGAGAGTTGCTGGTAGTAGCGATTTTTGCAAACACTTTTCTGCTTACTTGACACCTCCCGTATTGTTCTCACATCCTATTGGCTTGGTTGCCGAGTTTTTGTCTTCAGAATGTCGGCAAGTTCGTTATCATAAATGCATTTGTGTCCAGGGCTAATGATATGGTCTTATGTAAGGCAAACCTGTTAAGGTTTTTGAGGCACCCATTACCATTGCCGATTTGATTTCAAGGCATGGCGAGATTGTCTTAAGTGCTTTCTCTAAAATAACCTCACTTAATAATGGGATAGGTCTCAGCAGAAAGAATGTCTTGGAAAACTGCCCATGGATGTGGTCCCACTATTCAGTCGCATTTCCACCTGCCGATTCGGTGCCGCCTGTATATAATTGCTAGGTACTGCTTATTATGTACTTTCAGAAAGTGGAATCCCCTGTTTTAGCGTTTTTAAACTATTCTTTATTAAAATTGTGTCTTATGATTTCAGTTGTCTTAAAACCTTACTATGCATACCTTATATATATAAGGTGGATATTAGGTTAGAACTAGGACGAAATTTTTAGCTTAGGCTTATGCAGGAGTAAGAAGTTATTTCGTAGACCTTTCTTCTTCGTTAGCTCACATACTTGTGTTGGACTTGTGGTGGGTGGAGCGTTGGAGAACTCTACCAAGACCACTGTAGTGTCTTTTAAGCGGAGGTGGATGTCACAGAGGCAGCAGCAGATGTACTGTTCCGAAGAGCAGCTTTCTTCAGAGAGGATGGAGGATACACGAGCGATTATAATGGCTTAGAACTCATTGACTGTGCGCTCAAAACTAGACAAGGCAGGTATGACCTCATTAGCAAAAGGGTAAAGCTTCTTCCATATTAGAAATGTATAGATCACAGAAACTGCAAAGCTGACTAGCTTGTTAAGGAGAGCACCTTATCCACAATTTCATATGATTGGAAGCGAGGCGGGTTTGCTATGTCTTCTTGAGTTCTTTCGTTGGGCCATCGGTTCAGTGATCTCAGCAAACATTGGTCAACAGCCAGAACTTCTGTGATTCTGGGATCAGAATAAATCGTAAGAGATTCGCCGAACTATTGACTATTAGCAAAGCCAATCTCACCGCAATTGTAGTGTTATAACTGGATGTTTTACCGGCGTAACCGCCTCCAAAAAGAAAGAAACGTTAATATTAATATGGACGCAACAATAGTGTGCAGTTGCTGCAGGAAAATGCTTTGCTATTATTGTTGCTTCGAAAATGCGATTGCCATTGCAGCATGCAACAATTTGTATCGAAAAAATTATACATAAGTATGTAGCGCATACCAATAACCTCACAAACATACACACACGATTTTCTTGCATACGCATGTGCTGTAATTTTCTGTTGTGGTTGCTACTTTTTAAGCCAGTCAGGAAAATCCCTTTTTATTCTGATTGTAATTTCACAAGCATTCGCACAAAGTGAAAAAAGCATTAAAAATTGCATGGCGAATAACTGGAAATTTCTGTGGCCTTCGATGCGCACGCAAAATGAATTTTCATGAAATTTTAATGTTGGCACTGACGAATACTTACAAACATACACACACAAAAATTCCAACCAACACAAATAAATGCGCATGCGGGATATAAAATGCACTTTATTTACCGTTAAACCCCATTTTTAAGAAACACATTAAATTTTATCGCTTGAACACCCTGTAATAATAAATTATGGAATATTTTCTTATCGACTTTCTATAAATTGCTTCAGTAGAGCCTTTCTCGTCTGCTTAACTATGCCACAGCTGCATGAAGTTGCCATATATGGTTCTATGTTTTCTTCACTCTCAATCCAATCCAATTATTAATGGTGTATTTAAATAAATAACGCAATTCAAATTGGCCCATGGGTTTGCCTAGGTAGGTAATAAGTAGAACGGATGTCTAACGACGCACCTAGGAATTTAGGAGGCCCATTGTGAGACCACCGGAACTAAATACCTAAACTTTATGGTCTTATCTCTGAACCACCCCGCGTTTGTAATGAAGTTCATCAGTACGAAAAGTTTTATTTGTGCAACCTTTACGGATGCATAAAAAATGTTTTACAGTCTCCTCCTCTTCCACCTCCTGGCAGCTTCTAGAATGGTCAATATATGGTGTTCCTAGTCTGCGGGCATGAGGCCGGATATTACTTTGTCCTAAGAGATCAAGGTATTATTGTACTAATTTTGAAGAAACGTTGAGAGATTTTAGCGATTTCAAAGCCGCCCGGCTATTTGTATTTATATTAAATATATTAATTATGAAGGCTTTTTACTTTCGCTTGTGCGTCAAGTTAAAGATCTCGCTCAAAAATTGTTGACTTCAGTAAACGCTGCACCAAAAATAGCACTTAAAGTCCTTCATTGAAATGTTTCACTTTACTAAGCGCACCGAAGTAAGTTAGCATAATAAATTACATAGCGAACTTGTATCCGTTCTTATGTGTGTGTGAGCGGCTCAATTTTCGCAGATCAACGACTTGTGGTGCCACGCGCTCGATCCTTGACGCGCCGGTGAGAGATACTCGCATTGTGGGCATTAGTTGCACGATCTAGTACATAGCATATACGCGACCGCAGAACGCAATAACCAACATGAGAGGATGACAATGACGACAATAACAATAGCAGTAGCAACAATAGCCATTGTATATTGCAAAGAACATACAACAATGTCGGCATGTTGAACAGTAATAGTTGCAGTTGGTCAAGTAGTCGCATCTAAGGTCTTCTATCTCCAACCAATGTGAACACCACTTCCTAGTACAAGTATTGTTTCATGAGGTTTCATTCGGCTGGTTACGTTTCAATTTGCGGTTTGCTTTTGATGTCCGTTGTATATTGTTTGTATGTTACTGTTTTACTGCTCTCGCAGCTGAGCTGGGTTCACTTGATACGCTGAACACAATGGTTGCGACAGACGACAACCGACAGCTGTCAAATATTAAAATACACTACACGACGGTAGGCCGACAGTTGTCGTTCTCGCTAACTTCAATATTCTCCTATATTTGCCAACGACAGTAGGACGACAATAGAGTTGACAGTAGAATGGAAGATAGAGAGATGAGGAAGAGTGGTGATGCCACTAAGATGTAAAATGTAAAATTATTCACAGCTCTAACAAACTTGACGTTATTTTACAAATAAAAGCATAAAATAGCTCTATTATGGCTCTATTATATCATTTGTAATAACAATTGATAATTTAAAACAAAAATATATACCTATTTACTTATTTTTTGCATAAAACTTTCACTTTGAACAAAATATTAAAATTTCATTGAAGTGCAAGGTATTAGTATGGCCACAACGAAATTGTGTACATGCAAAATGGAGAGCTGTGTTGTCTTGTGTACATGCGTTCAGGTAATAGGATGCACAACGCCGTTTTCAGTTCACTGTCGTGATGCAATGTTGTGTCGCAACCATTGTGTTCAGCGTGTGACTGTGTGCGACGTTACGGTGTTGTTGTTTGGCGCGCTTGCACGTACGCACAGTCACTTTGGCCACTTCTCTGCCATTAATTAAATTCGCATTGTAATTAACAATTTTCTGTCGAATCGCCTGCAAATACAGATTTGGCTGCCATGCAACGTGCATATACTCGCACATGAAGTACATGTGTACCGGCAGAAGCACAACCGCAAGCAACATGAATGCGACAAGTTGCAGCAAGTTGTGTTAGTAGTTGTTGTTATTTGCTTTTGTTGTTTTAAGTGTTTACCCAGACTCACCACTCTTTTTGTTGTTGTAGTCAACGCATTCGCTATGCCACTATCCCGTTATTTAATGGCCGTCGAGTCCAAATTGATAAGCGTAATCTTGGCACCAATTGTTCAATTTTACAGCCTTACTTCGTGGTTAGTTCGCTTTGATTGAGATATTGATGCCGGGATTTGAAAAGTTGGTTCTGTCTTCCGAAATCCTTTAATTTGAGTGAAGCCTTGTTTCTTACTATGGAAGCTTATATCCTAGATCTTATATTCGAAGGTTACATTTAAAAATACACTAGGGGAGCAATACTATACTTCTATCTATGCCGATGAATCCGAAATGGACTACGGAGTAGGGGCAGAGGTACACTCCAATGACTTCGCAACTCTCTTTCTATAAACTACGCACATAGAAAAAGTGTAACATAAAAGTAAGTATGTCACATACGGGTAATGAAAGGAAAATACGCCTCAGGGTTGTGAAAAACAAACAATGTATGTGGTGGAAAAAGCAGAGCCAAAGCCGCACACAGTGCAAAGCAACAATAGTAATTATTTCGAACAGGCAACATTTTTATAGCCAATAATAAATGTTCGTTTTATTTTTGTTTTCGACTGTCACATTCCTTTGACTGCGAGCATACTCGTATTCAAAATTACACCTGCAAGTGACTTAATTAAAAATTTAATTAGAATTTTTCTCAATTAGAAATCTGAGTGACTCAGTTTGAGCTCTATAAAGCGGGGGAGAGGCGAGTAATTGTCCAGCGATAGGATTGTGAACACAAGTATACTTTTTTGGGTGAATAAATGAAAAAAAAAAAAATAAAATGAAATAAGCAACAAGAAAAAATTCGCTTGCACCGAAGCTTTACTTTCCTTCGTAAATAGAAAGGATTCCTCACAAGAACTTAGAGCAATGTGGTTATCAGTTTGTATTGCACATGATATCATGACTTGATCTATTAAATTCGAAATTTCAGTGACAGTGATCCGATATCGACGGTTCCAGGAAACTAGCAGCTTCTTGTGAGGAAAAGAACGTGTTCAATATTTCAGATCGGTTTCTCAAAAACTGAGGAACTAGTTCACGTATGTAATGTACAAACAGATGGCTAGGCAGGCATGACTAAGTTGACTCCTCGTAAGGTTGATCATTTAGACCGGGCTTTCCAATATGGATGAAAATTGTTAAACATTTTGAGGTTATATTTTTATTTTACATAATAGTCAAGTGTTAATAAAATGACAATATTGCTGCAGTTCAGGCAAGCGTTGCTGTAGACCGCATTTTGTCGATCCCAATACGTTCCCAAGAATTGGGACTGTCTCAAACAAAACCTGGCTAATTTTGAGAATTGATTTGGGCTTGCAACCGTATAAATAACTCACACAAGAATTGATGCCATTGGACCAATGTAAACGTTGGCGTATTTGCCTATTTTGCTCTGGAAACTTGAACTTGAAAAAGATGAAGCTCACTTTCATCCGAGTAGTTCGATAAATAAACAAAACTATCGATTCAGGTACGTCTAAAAATTGTGGTCTGTGCATCGACTGATACTAAAAATTCATCAAAAAATTAGTTTCAATTGAAATTGAGATCCTTAATTTCTTTGAGTTTCTACAGAAATCTGAAAGAACTTTAATATCAAATACAATAGTTTTGCAACTTTCGAAAATAACAATCCTTAACAGCTAATACCTTTCCAAGTCTCCGAAAGCTTTAATGAGAACCTACAACAGTTCAAAGCTGTGACTCTATCTGACAGTCCGTCATGGAACTTACTGTGGATTAGTTTCTTACATGAACTGTACGAGGTGTGTTCAAGAAGTATCGCGAATTTTGTGTTTTTTCAAAAATTATTTATTTGTTCATGAATATCTATTTTGTCCCCTTCAAAGTAATCCCCATGAGATATTATACACTTGTGCCAACGGTTTTTCCAATCTTCGAAGCACTTCAAAAAATCATTTTTTTTATCTTCTTCAGCTCTTTCTTCGATTTCGTCTTTATCTCTTCAAGAGAAGCGTAACGTCGTCCTTTCATGGGCCTGTTCAGTTTACGGAACAAGAAAAAGTCACAGAGGGCCAGATCTGGGGAATATGGTGGCTGCGGCATAATTAGTGTGTTATTTTTGGCCAAAAAGTCGCACACAAGCAACGATGTGTGTGAGCAGGGGCGTTATCGTGGTGCAAAAGCAAATTTTTGTTCTTCCACAAATTCGGGCGTTTCTGGCGGATTGCTTCGCGCAAATTACGCATGACTTGCAGGTAATATTCCTTATTGACCGTTTTTCCCTGTGGCAAGAACTCATGATGCACCACAGCCCTGAAATCGAAGAAAACTGTCAGTTACGATTCGCGATACTTTTTGAACACACCTCGTAAATTAGTAAACAACCTACCGAAATTTATACTTTTCGTTACATGACTTAAATAACTTTTTTTGCTTTGATACTCTATTTGACATCTGAGTCGCATGGTTATCTCAGTAACTTTCTATGGTTGTCCTTAACTCCAATTAAAAAGTTGGTATTTCCAAAAAAGGCTTTGTAGTTTGTTGAAAGTTGACGACATGTAAGTTCTAAGAGCTATACCAGTCATAGATTTTGTTGGTTTTCTACGGCATTGGTCACAACAAAGCATCTAAAATTCACGCAGTAAAACTTTCAAAGCGGATTGGCTCTTTCTGTTATTATGGTATATAAAACGTGTTTAATGAAATCCAACTTTTCAATTGAATTGAAATTCAGATTGGGTTCCATATGTAATTCGTAAGTGTTATAAGCTGGATATTTGACCTAACTTCTCCATTTGCTTCTTCTGTGGGCCTTGATTATATCTGTACTGGAATTGATGATAGACCATATCTTCTAAATTCATATCTATCTCGCTTAGTTTTAGGTGATACGTGAAACCGTTAGGTGGACAAATAATAATATTCTCTAGTAACTGGTTGCAATAGTATAAAAATCAACATAAACATATTTTAAGGATGCAAGAAGTGCACCTGTTGAAGGTGTTATAGCTTTATTGCAGCTGAACTTAATGTTTATCTTGTTTTTGATTTAGCCTGAGACGCGGAGGGCAGAGTTTCGTAAACTTTTTGAATTTAAAATTTCTACACTTCCCAAATTGAGGTTCAAAAAAGTGTCGTATAAAATCTCTGGAACCGGTGCAATGGTTTCTCTTGTTTGGTATTAAGTGCAATGAAAACTATGTCAACAAAAGCTGTAGAAGCTATCCTCCCACCCGGGGCACCCGGCCAATTTTTTTAGTTAAACTCAACGTCGCTACGGACATGTTATCATACTCTATCTTGTTAATAAACTTGACAATACGACCGAACAAGGAAACCCATGTGAAAGTAAACACACAGTTTCTTTCCACAAATAAATACAATCGACGAAGGTTTGACAGTTTTAACGACGAAATCTATATAGTTATTCACAGACGGAAGAACGGGTGAAATAGAAAGAGGGCGGGCTTCTTTTATAGTAAACCATATGAAGAAGGTGGCTTCAAATTAAATGACTACGATTCAGTCTTTCAGGTCAAAACAGAAAATGCAATTCCATAATAAATGAAGATGGCCAAACGAATACATACATATGCGTATGTGTGAGTTTGTGTACTTATGGGAGCGTATTGGTGCTTGCCTCCTCATGCATGCAGTTGAACTTGTTAATGCCTTTAGTGCACTTTTATTACTTACGCTCTACTATTATTATTGTTTTACGCTCTACCTCTGTCTGTTTAGTTTTTCTTCCTTTTTAGCAGCCTCGTTAGCAGTATGTTTGCTATTTTAGCATCTAGCTAAATGAGCTTCAGTCTCCTGCCCCACACAACACATAACCAACACCGAACACCTAACCACAACAATAGTCCCGCATCCAGAACACTCTACACTCACTGCATTAAAATATACGTCACTAGCACGCTTCATTCATCACACTCATCTCTACACCACCTACAATTCACATCACAAATAACTACATTAGCACTGCATTTTTCACCACAACCAAAAGGGAACAAAAGGGGCGGAGAAACAAGTTCGTGACTACTTCTTCTTTTTCTTGCGATCCGAACGAAAGCCGTGCTCTGTTAATACAGAGGTTTTTCAGCCGTTGCATATTGTGCGAACATTCCCTTTTATTTATCTTCAATAAATAAATAAATAAATAATTTAATTTAACTTCTACACAACCCTCTTGCGGTTATAGTACCAATATCTGTGAAATTTTGACTGATTTATACATAAAATCCTTCAGAGGAAAAATATATTTGGTGAAATTTTTGGCGGAATTGTGTGTTGCCTTTTCTATTGTAATTCCGAAAGGTGAGTGCGAGGAGACTAATCGAAGAAAACAGCATCCATGTTAAAAATAGCCATACTTACGAGCAGCACCCTTACAAAAACACGCGCACACTCACGGGCGCATAGCTATATTTACAAACTTAACACTTGCATACAATGACTGCTGTTGCTTTTGCTTCAAAACTAGCAATTTTTCTATGATTTGGTCGGTTGATTTTGCCTTAGTTGCTTCAGCTAATGCCTGAGTCTGCTCGCCTCGCCTCAATTTGCTCTGGTCAGTCGTTAACGCCTGGGGTGCTTGGTGAGTGAAATGATGGTGTTTTTGTTGTTTAAAGTTAGTAAGTTTCTATTAAAATTGAACAGAAAATTTTAAGCCACCCAAAAGTTATTACCGCTCAGCTAGTTTTTGGGTTAGTTACTATTTGCACTTTCGTGTTCTTTTCACTAGAATTGCAGTAATGCGTCGAATGAAGAAGACCCCTTTCATATAATTTACTGCGACAGTATTGTCATTTCGCCAGTTGATAAAGATAAGAGTAAAACAGCTCTAAGGCGGAACAAAAAACAACGAAGCCCTTGGGGATGCTGGATTTCAAGTTTAATTGTTCAAAGCTGGCGGTGAATCGGGAAGGACCTTTCAGAACCGTTCAATACCTGAAAAGGTTTTAGACAAGTTGATTTTTCCCGTGCGTCTTCTTCAATATAATGCTGTACTTTAAAAGTACAATGCAACTGGGCTATGCAGATGATTTTGACATCGTAGGCCTTAACAACAGAGCTGTCAGTGCAGTATTTTCCTGCCTGAAAAAAGAAGCGTAAGAAGTTCGTGTTGTGGCGAACGAGAGAAAAACATTGTCGTAGCTATAAGTTTAAATAAGGTTTGTCTATTTCGAAACTATTGTAGTATAAATTCAGCCAATAATCTAAGCCTGGAGATCAGGCGCAGAATAGATCTTGCCTACAGTAGCACCTGGGATCGGCAGGCAATTGTAAAGCAGTTCCCTTTCTCGACAAACAGGAATTACGTACTATAAGTCTCCCATCCAATCCTATTATATGGCACAGAAACAAGGACGATGTCGAACTACAAGGTGTGTTCCAAAGTAAACAGGAATTTTTTTAATTTAGCGTCCCCTAGTGGCGCCATCTATATGTCGACTGGTGCGTTAGAATCTGCTATCTTTATCGATTGTTCAGTGAGAATTCCATGACATTTCATTGATAGGAAGTGAAGTTATTCCGTTTTATGTGTCGGTATGTTTGTGTTATCGGTGCGAAAATGAGCTTTGAACATAGAGCCAACATTTAATTTTGTTTTAAAATTGGTAAAACTTTTGTCGCAACGTTTCAATTGATGAAACAAGTTTATGGCGATGATTGCCTATTCCGTA
The DNA here is from genome assembly GCA_037783105.1 of Bactrocera zonata. Taxonomy (NCBI): domain Eukaryota; kingdom Metazoa; phylum Arthropoda; class Insecta; order Diptera; family Tephritidae; genus Bactrocera; species Bactrocera zonata. The sequence goes on from JBAWJQ010004721.1 coordinate 83,392, forward strand.
GCAGAGTGCACGGTGGAGTGGTTTCAACGTTTTCAAAGTGGTCGTGGTCAACATTCAAAATCCGTGATCACCGGAAATTCCATCGAAACTGAGCGTGAATTCATCAGAAATCAGCCCAAATTATCATTGAAATTCATAGAAATGGAATTTAGCTTCTCTAAAACATCGATTTATCGCATTTTGACCGAACACTTAGGCTTACGAAAGGTGTGTCCACGGTTTGTTCCGCACAAATTGACTGACGACCAAAAATTGCTCAGAATCCAACATTCGAAGGACGATTATTTGATCAAGAATCACATTTTCACCATTAACCAGTCCACTTATTCACTTGATATGGCACCGTGCGACTTCTTCTTTTTCGGAAAAATGCATTTGTCCATGAAAGGAAAGCGTTATGCAGACGTAGAGGCCATTCAAAAGGCTGGCACAGGCATGCTGGCGGCCATACCGGCCAACACCCGTTCGACATGCATAATAAAATAGCCTCCTCTTTTGAATAAAATAAATGGATTTTGCCGAAAAACTATTTGTTCTGTTTTCTTTTTTAAGTCCTGTTTACTTTGGAAAGCTCCTTGTAGTACTCTTAACTCAAATGCATGGCCCTACGCTAGACTTTTCAGTAAACCGCATCACGATGTTGTTGGTATTGTTATGAGGTCATGAGATTCATAGTAAGCGCTCTCGAGCGACCGTAGATTCTATCTAGGAATGGTTTCGAAGCTCTTCAAAAGTCTCATAAGAAGTTTCCAAATGTCTTATTCGAAGAAAAGGTTATTTTGGAGTGAAGGGTCCTTAGATACTGTATAAACAATAAGAAAAAGTGTCGCGATCGCCTCTGGTAAATCTATTTGCTAATCTTCTATACAGCTGCCATTTCTCAGCAAGTTTGGAGTGAGACAACTTTTATTATATCAAATGTACGAATTTCTGACTCTTTAAGAAGTAGTTGTTGATTCCTATTTAGGCATTCCATTTCCAATGGATGAATTCCAGTCGGAGTCGCAGATAGAATAGTTGGTTGAATTCTTTTAGAATGCTATGTATCTTTGAGTAATAAACGTTGTTTTGTTGATAGGTATCCAGAGAGTAGATTACTAACGGATGAGGATGAAATGAGTCGGACTAAGCTTTAAGACCCAAGAAGAAAAAGCCTTTATATCTAATAAAGTTCTAACTCTGATAAAATATTATCAATATTTGGGATAGAATCTAAGAATCAGAATTCACCAGCTGCACCATTTGGTGAATAATAATAAGTTAAGGATCAAAGTCTCCAAGCTCCGCCTTCAAAACTATTGCTGGGACATTATGCCTCCAGTCCTATGGTGATAAAAGTAGAAGTATGTGTTTAAATGTATCAAAACAAACGGATATTTTTACACATCTATGAGTTCCAAGTTGTTGTTTTAAGAGCCACCTATCTGAAGCGATTTTTCTTTGTGCAAATGAGTGTAATAAAAATGGCGAACACCCGTTAGCAACCAACAGCCAGCAACCGCCAAGTAACTAAGCTTGTAGCCAGGCAACCAAACGACGAAATAGCCAAGCTTCCAAGTTAAAGCAATTTACTCGTAGTCAAGCCATTCAGCCAGTTGCATTTCCTCGAATAGATCTACCAAACGTGCAACAACAACTACCAATATTTTAGAATTTTCCTATAAATATATTTATGGTACATGTTTTTGGTATTGTAGCTGTCGACTCGTATTACTTTCAACAGGGACAATAATTAAGCGCGAGCTCCACAGAGCTTCTAACGCTCGCAGACTGTAATGTGCTCGCAAGTGATGGTTACTGGAGAGGGAGAATGCGGGCTAGTGAGTAGATGTTGCTCGTTGCGCCATGGAGTGTGGAATATATGGACCTATACTGTGGGCTTAATAATTTTTAATATAATTTTTTAAACGAAATAAGATGAGCTGGGATATTTCCAAACACAGCACTTACAGTAAAGGAGGGGATTCAGCAATAAATATATTTAAATTGTGGTTTGCATCGCGACCTAGGTCTATCCTAGACTCTGTCACAACGACTCACACAGATCCAGTACACTGTAAAAAATATATGTAATTCTGGGAGCTATTAAGGCAGAGTGATTCCTATTCGGGTATATGGATTCAAGGGCTTTATTTCTCTCTGCAGACACAGAATCGGCAGTCGGTTAGAACCATATACGTATTAAATAGGTGCTTCTTGAGCTTGATTTAAAGCTCCCAGTGTAAAATGCGACGTTTAACCAGAATTCGCTTCTCTGAAGGTTGAAGGTTGATAACATTTTCAAGCCTAACCACCCACTAGTAATTTTACGTGGCGCATACATTAGATCTTTTGCCAATACTTTTTCCTTATGATGACAACCAACCGCAATACATAGTTCCGGTCTTACCATTCTAGTAGCAGCTGCAGAGCGGGCAACTTTTTCAGACAGTTCATTTCAGGCTATACCGTTGTGACCTGGCTCTGGGTGCAGAGGTGAACTTAATTGGGACCTGATAGGCTATTTAGGCTATATCAGGATTTCCCTTTTTTGCTTTTGTAGCTTTGACTATAGTCAGATCCACCTGATGCTTCCAGCGAAGAGTGGAATTCAGAGTGAGATGCAGATATTTGACCACATGAGTCACCTCTGTATATCGGCATGAAGCTGGGTTTTTGGTTGGGGTAAACATTAAAATTTTTTTTATTTGATGTAGCGCTGGAACGGATTTTTGGGTTAATATGAATATGGCGTATGTGATGTGATGTCATAAAGCGATGTGATGCTGCGATGTGACGTGTCATTTAAGAACTTAAAATTTGGTGGTTTGGCGATGTGGAATGAAATTTTAGATTAGTGTGAAGATTTTAAGAGCGTAACTGTAATGTAATATTATATGATGTGTTATATTGTAATATAGGTACATATGTGACTTAAAGTGATATGCTGATAACTGCAAGTGTTTTTTTTGTTTTGTTTTGAATTACTTTAAATTGTTAAAATCCTAAATAAAAAACACTTTTATAAGTCAAGTGCAATCACTGTGCTAAATCAGAAATTATAAATAGATGCGCAAGAGTGTGTGTGTAAGTTTGTTTCTAAAAACAAACACTTTGAGCGGCTTTAGCTGCTTGAAAGGCTATATCAGTAATAACCATGCGTATATGTAGTAAATATGTATACATAAAATATATCTGTTTTTCCATTATAAATTATTGCACATTAATATGTTTTGTAATGTAATACAGGTACATATGTGACTTAAAATGATATGCTGATAACTGTAAGTATTTTTATTGTTTTTATTTTGAATTAATTTAAATTGTAAAAATTAATTATTAAATAAAATATACTTTCATAAATCAGTTGCAACCACTGTGCCAAACCAGAAATTATAGAAAGATGTGCGAGCGTGTGTGTGTAAGTTTGTTTCTATAAACAAACACTTTGAGCGGCTTCAGCTGCTTGAGTGGCTATATCGGTAATCATCATGCGTATATGTAGTAAATATGTATGTATGTATATATAAAAATACATTTTTTTCTTCGGTAAATTGCTGCACATTAATATTTGTGGCACTGCAATCTGCGATCATTAGCGCCAAGCAGCAACGTTAAGGGAATTCGGGCCCAAAATTTGCCATTGTGTGCACTCGCTCTTTGCTAGAGTAGGCAATAAACTCGTTTGTGAGTCTGTGTAAAATTACTCGTATCTTAAAAGTATTGATTAAAGTGCAAAGTGCTAAGTGCCAATATATATCAGTTTGAAATCACTGAATGTTTTTTTAATTGGCATTTATGAATTTGTGAGAGGATTTTTTTGCCATAAGACATTTAATGAAACTTAAGATAGTTCTTAAAGTTCACAGCTGGTCGTGTGTTAGGCCGATTTGACATTTTTTTCAATTAATTTTGTCAATATTTTTAATGTATTGTGTTTAATATTCTTTTAATTATATTCATCAAGCAATATTTTTGAACTAAAATTTTTTATAATAAAAAAATAATTAAAAAAAACAAATAAATTGAAATACAGTGGTTTAATTCTAATTTGATAATAAAGGGTGATTTTTTAAGAGCTTGATAACTTTTTTTAAAAAAAAAACGCATAAAATTTGCAAAATCTCATCGGTTCTTTATTTGAAACGTTAGATTGGTTCATGACATTTACTTTTTGAAGATAATTTCATTTAAATGTTGACCGCGGCTGCGTCTTAGGTGGTCCATTCGGAAAGTCCAATTTTGGGCAACTTTTTCGAGCATTTCGGCCGGAATAGCCCGAATTTCTTCGGAAATGTTGTCTTCCAAAGCTGGAATAGTTGCTGGCTTATTTCTGTAGACTTTAGACTTGACGTAGCCCCACAAAAAATAGTCTAAAGGCGTTAAATCGCATGATCTTGGTGGCCAACTTACGGGTCCATTTCTTGAGATGAATTGTTGTCCGAAGTTTTCCCTCAAAATGGCCATAGAATCGCGAGCTGTGTGGCATGTAGCGCCATCTTGTTGAAACCACATGTCAACCAAGTTCAGTTCTTCCATTTTTGGCAACAAAAAGTTTGTTAGCATCGAACGATAGCGATCGCCATTCACCGTAACGTTGCGTCCAACAGCATCTTTGAAAAATTACGGTCCAATGATTCCACCAGCGTACAAACCACACCAAACAGTGCATTTTTCGGGATGCTTGGGCAGTTCTTGAACGGCTTCTGGTTGCTCTTCACCCCAAATGCGGCAATTTTGCTTATTTACGTAGCCATTCAACCAGAAATGAGCCTCATCGCTCATCGGACGTAAAGCGCGAAACACATTTCGAACCGAACACTGATTTTGGTAATAAAATTCAATGATTTGCAAGCGTTGCTCGTTAGTAAGTCTATTCATGATGAAATGTCAAAGCATACTGAGCATCTTTCTCTTTGACACCATGTCTGAAATCCCACGTGATCTGTCAAATACTAATGCATGAAAATCCTAACCTCAAAAAAATCACCCGTTACATTTTTCTTTTAAATTTTTACCATAATTTTTTACCGTGAAAAAAATAACTTATCGATAATTATTTATCTGAAATATTATTTAACAAATTGTATTTAAAACGCATTGGTTTTAAAAACTGTGACAAAACAATTTTATATATAATGAGTTTAGTAAATATGTTTAAAGGATTTCAACTAGAATATATTAGGTAATCGAAAAAGTCTTTTTGTCTTTTCTTCTTTTCTCTACTAGGCGCCAATTGGATATTCCAAGCGAAGCCACGTCCCTCTCCACTTGGTCCTTCCAACGGAGTGGAGGTCTTCCTCTTCCTCTGCTTCCCGCGGCAGGTGCTGCGTCGAATACTTTCAGAACTGGAGCGTTTTCATCCATCCGGACAACATGACCTAGCCAGCGTAGCCGCTGTCTTTTAATTCGCTGAACTATGTCAATGTCCTCGTATATCTCGTACAGCTCATCGTTCCATCGAATGCGATATTCGCCGTGGCCAACGCGCAAAGGACCAAAAATCTTTCGCAGAACTTTTCTCTCGAAAACTCGCAACGTCGACTCATCGGTTGTTGTCATCGTCCAAGCCTCTGCACCATATAGCAGGACGGGAATTATGAGCGACTTATAGAGTTTGGCTTTTGTTCGTCGAGAGAGGACTTTACTTTTCAATTGCCCACTCAGTCCGAAGTAGCACCTGTTGGCAAGAGTAATCCTGCGTGGGATTTCCAGGCTGACATTGTTGGTGGTGTTAATGCTGGTTCCAAGATAGACGAAATTATCTACAACTTCAAAGTTATGACTGTCAACAGTGACGTGAGAGCCAAGTCGCGAGTGCGACGACTGTTTGTTTGATGACAGGACATATTTCGTCTTGCCCTCGTTCATTGCCTGACCCATTTGTTTTGCTTCCTTGTCCAGTCTGGAGAAAGCAGAATTAACGGCGCGGGTATTGATGCTGATGATACCAATATCAGTTGTATACTCTTATAGAAGATGGTACCTTCTCTGTATGAGTTCTGCAGCTCGAACTATTTTCTCCAGAAGCAGGTTGAAGAAGTCGCACGATATGGAATCGCCTTGTCTGAAACCTCGTTTGGTATCGAGCGGCTCGGAGAGGTCCTTTCCGATTCTGACGAAGCTTTGGGTGTTGCTCAACGTCAGCTTACACAGCCGTATTAGTTTTGCGGTGATACCAAATTCAGACATCGCGGCATAAAGCAGCTCCTTTTCGTGCTGTCAAAAGCAGCTTTGAAATCGACGAAGAGGTGGTGTGTGTCGATTCTCCTTTCACGGGTCTTTTCCAAGATTTGGCACATTGTGAATATCTGGTCGGTGATAAGATTCAATCAGTTTGTTGACGGTGGGCTTTAATCTTCCACACAATACGCTCGATAGAAATTTATACGGGATGTTGAGGAGGCTAATCCCACGGTATTTGGCGCAGATTGTGGAGTCTCCTTTTTTATGGATTGGGCATAGCACACTTTAATTCCAATCGTTGGGCACGCTTTCGTTCGAACATACTTTACAAAGAATCTGATGCATCCTCCTTATCAGTTCTTCGCCGCCGTGTTTGAATAGCTCGGCCCGCAATCCATCGACCCCCGCCGCTTTGTTGTTCTTCAGGCGGGCAATTGCTATTCGAACTTCTTCTTGGTCGGGCAATGGAACGTCTGCTCCATCGTCTTCGATTGGGGACTCGGGTTCGCCTCCTCCTGGCCTTGTCCATTCACTGCCATTCAGCAGGCTGGAGAAGTGTTCCCTCCATAATTTAAGTATGGTCTGGGCATCGGTGACTAGATCACCTTTCTTTTCTGTGTACGTGCGTTTTTTACTACACAGAGGCGGGTGCGAATCTTGTCTGCAGCAAGATAGTGGTCAGAGTTTATGTTAGGACCTCGGAGCGGACGCACATCTAAAAGACTGGAGACTTCCGTCTATCACAACATCATCGAACTGGTTGGTAGTTTTTCGATCCGGAGACAGCCAGGTAGCTTGACGAATCTTCGTATGCTGAAATCTTGTACTACAGATAACCAGATTTCCGGCCTCGGCGAAGTCGATCAGCCTCATTCCGTTTGGGGATGTTTCTTCGTGGAGGCTGAATTTACCGACCGTAGTGCCAAAGATCCCTTCTTTGCCAACCATGGCGTTAAAGTCGCCAAGCACGATTTTGACATCGTGGCGGGGGCAGCTCTCATAAGTGCGCTCCAAGCACTCATAAAAGGCATCGTTGGCCACATCGTCCTTCTCTTCCGTCGGGGGGTGTGCGCAAATCAGCGATATGTTGAAGAACCTCGCTTTGATGCGGATTGTGGCAAGACGTTCATTCACCGGAGTGAATGATAGTACTCGGCGACGGAGTCTCTTTCCCAGCACGAATCCCACACCAAACTTACGCTCCTTTACATAGCCACTGTAGTAAATGCCACAAGGACCTACTCGTCTCTGTCCTTCTCCCGTCCATCGCATTACTTGGACGGCGGTGATGTCAGCCTTCACTCCAAAGAAGACATCAAGCAGCTGGGCAGCGGCACCTTCATAGTTAAGGGACCGGACATTCCAGGTGCATGCCCTCAATTCGTAGTCCTTATTTCGTTTGCCATGGTTGTCATCAAAATGGGGGTTTCTCATTCGAGGCTGTTGTTGATTTTTCATTGGGGGTGTTTTTTTGCGTGGCGCGTCCTAAACCCAGCGAACAACCTTATGCAGGGGATGTTTCGCCTTCTCACTTTAGCTCGCCTTCAAACGGATGTTCTTAGGCTACCGAGAGGATACTTGGTCAAAGACTGGAAGTCGTGAGCTGCTTGAGTCATATGTAAAAGAATCGTTTCTGGCCACTGCCAAATGAATGGCGATCAGAGAACTTTCCTCCCTCGGTTGAGGTGAACTTCTACACATGACTCCTTCCTTCTAACCATTAATGGAGGTAAAATCGGTCGTCCTGAAAGTGATTCTATTACTTCAGCGATGGAAGAAATATTTGCATTAATTGAAAATCATGATGATTGTCAATTTTTAATAGAATAATTGAAAGATTTTTGCAAAGAACCATCGATCGATAATAGAGCAATTAAGTTAAAACTCAAGTTAAAGTATGGTAATAGAATCATTATAACTGAGAAACTGGGAAGTTCAACATTCATTTGCTTCATCGACAAACAGCATGACGTCCTCAGCAAAACTTGGTATGAGAATGAGAAGCAAAATTAAAAGGAAGAGGGTTAAGAATATTTGAAGCGGTTGCAATAATCGTTCGAGAACATATTCAGTCGAAAGTGTTTGACACTAATAATTATCAGTACAGTTGGGTTTAGTATAATAGTTGATAAATGATATAATGTCTCTAAAGCAAAAATAGCAAAAAGTGGTTGACCAAAACGTATCATTTTGGTCATTTGGTTCATTAATCATTCATAATAAATAAACATATACTCTGTGCCCAAAAAATAAGGTGACATTGTATTTATTTTGAAAATTCTTTATTTATTCTTCCAAATCAATTACATCCCCTTCAAAGTAATCCCCTACCGATCCAATGCACTTTTGCCAACGGATTTTCCAATCTTCGAAACACTGGTTGTAGTCACTTTCCGGGATGACCTTCAGTTCCGTCTTCGCTGCGGCTTGAATCTCCTCTATCGTATAAAAACGGTGTCCCCGGAGCGGTCTTTTGTGATTGGTGAACAGCCAGAAGTTGCACGGCGCCTGATCAGGTGAACACGGTGATTTCGGAACGATATGGGTTGAGTTTTTGGCGAAATGATCACGAATTACGAGGACAGTATGGGATGGTGCATTATCGTGGTGTAAAAACCAAGAATTGTCTTTCCACAATACCGGCTTTTTTAGACGGATAGCGTTACGCGAACGACGCATAACGTTCAAATAATATTCCTTGTTGACTGTTTGACCTGTTGGAAGGAATTCATAACGCACAACACCACGATAATCGAAGAAAACAGTCAACATGACCTTGATTTTTGAGCGACTTTGGTACGATTTTTTTGGTCTCGGCTCTCTTTTGGCACGATATTCGCTCGATTGATCGGTTGTTTCGGGGTCGTAAGCATAGATCCAAGTCTCATCGCCAGTTATAATGCATTTCATGACACCCTGGTAGTTGGAAAGCATCGTTTCACACACTTCAATGCGACACCTTTTTTACAAAAAATTCAATGTTTTCTGTACCAGTCGAGATTTGACGAGCTTGAGGCCCAAAACATCCTTCAAAATGGCTGAGACTTTCGATATGCCAGCTTCACCAGCAAGGTTTCTAATTGTTAATCGATGATTTTTCAATACCAAATCTTTGATTTGTTGAACGTGAGCTTCGTCGGTTGAGGTTGATGGTCGCCCTGATTCGTCTTCGACACGTTCACGGCCGGCTTGGAACTCACTGTACCACCACTTGTAAACACCTCTTTTAGACTTAGCCTCATCACCAAAGGCTTTCTGCACCATCCTTAACGTATCCGCCGCAGAAAATTTATTCCGTAAACACAATTTAATGCAAATTCTTTGCTCAACAAAATTCGACATCGCAAAAAACGAAAAACTCACTTTTTGCAGCTCACAAGACGACACGTATCTCAAACACTAATGAATATTTTGACACGAAATTTGACATAAATGTGACTGACAGTACTTTCAACCTAAAAAAAAAAATAATTCTCCAAATCTTTCAACGCGCGTTTTTTTTTTGGAATTTTGAGTACGGGGATTGGTCAAATATGCGATTCGATGTAATAATTCATGTGGTAAATTTTTAACTCGATCAGAGTGTGCCAACCTGTGCCATAATGAGGTCAAAGGTCAAAATATAGAAAAACACTTGGTTTTTTTTACTGTTATCTATTTATTTATTAAAGAAAAAATAAAATGACGTAATTTTTCCACAATTTGCATTTCAATCATTAATATATGTCTCAAGAATATTACAAAAGCGAAGTTTTAGTATATGAAGGGAACTTTTGCCTGTTGTTCTCGACAATATGAAGCAAGTATTGTTTATCTTTTTCGCTATGAGTTAAAGACCGGTTAAAAATTTGTTATTAGTTTTACTTTCCTCTCAGCAGAATCATTAACAGCAGTGACGTTTTTGAGGATTTGAACACCTTTTAAATATTCTGCATTTTCGCACCAGTTTGAGGGATCTAAGTTGAAAAATTTTACGTCTATTTCCAATCGTGAAAAGATATTCCTAGTTCTTTGCGTTACAAAACAACTTAAATCTTTACTTATGAATGCTTTCATTTCTTCAAGCTGGCATTTACATTTTTATGCAGATAAACGCCATTGTCGTCATTGCTTTCAAACTCTTTTTCTAATGCTAGTGCTTCAACCATCTTTCTTTTCACATTTAAGTCCACATTAGAATCGAAAAAGGCGAGACCAACGGCTTTCTCGGACAGATACCATAAGTGGTTTTTCATTTTATCTAATAAGGCTAGAGATATTTTTGGCTCGTAATAACCGGCAAGGTTTTTTACCAGCTGCAAATCCAAATTTGGTGCTTCGACTGCATTAGTAGTTCGAAACCAATACGGAATATAAAGACGCACCAGGAAAATACACACATTGCGTAATCCATTCAAATGGCTGGAAGACATTTTAAATTGTTTTTGTAAAGCAAACATTTTTAAGGCATATATCGCTTTTGACATAAACCTGGCATGTAACGTCGCGCCAGGTGCACGAAAGGAAAAGTTCGGGATGCTGCTACCTAAGAAAATAAACATGAGTTGTAATAGCTCTTTGTAATCATGGCGAATGTGGTCGTTTGCTATATTTTTGATGCAAAATTCTTTATTGGCTTCAAATTCCTCTGCATTTATAGCACGTCGCACTTCTTCATCCATGATTCCAATTGAAAGATCTTTTAAATTGAAAGTGTTCCATTTCCGCGAAAAACGTTCAAATATGGCAACTTCCGGGTCACAAGATTTTCCAAAATATATTTCAAATACAGCTCGTAGTATGATTTCTGCAATATGATGCCTGCATGGCAACCATAACAAGCTACGTTTCAATTTTTGTTCCAGCACCGTTACGTTTACCAGTGTTTGTAGCTGTCGTGTCAAAGCATACCATTTCCACCGAATTTATCATATTCATTTTTTCTAAGTAAGTATATATGGACTGGGCGATTGCTTCACCAGTTCCACATTCAATAATTGGAATGGAAATTAATTTTTCTATATCATCTGCCGTTAAAACAATAGCTAGGCGTCTACTTTTTCCTTTCCAGTCATTGCAGGAAGTAGTTTACCGCCCCAGTGTAACACAAATATATCAGGGATCTGAAAAATTTTCGCTCTGAGAAGTATTCATAACAAATCCAAAATTAACTTTTATTCCTTGAAATTCTCAATAATTTCTGTACCATGACGCCGACGATATTCTTTGCGCTGTTTTTTCAAACTTGTACAATTAATAACCAGATCTTCAATATTGTGACCCAAAGCTTTAGCTGTTGCAATAATAAAATGAATTGCGAGTGGGGTTGATATATTGCCAGCATCCATGCAAGCAAGCATTCTATCATCTATGAAGTTTTTTTACCACGTTTTTTTCAGCTCGTTGGTGTTTGATACGATCATCAACTGCTCTATAGATTTTTCAGACTCACATTTACTTTCATCACTTACATCATAGTCTACACTCAACTCTAAAAAAAATTAGTTGAAAGAGAAACTTACATATTATTTGTTTCAGCAGAATTAAATAAATACCTTGAGTGCTTTCCAATCATTGGTACTTTGCTCTGCGTTGATTTTCTTCTTCTAACCTTTGCGCCTTCAGTTTTTCTTTATTTGCGAGACATTGATCTATAGAAATCATGCTCCCAACACGACCTGGCTCCTTTTGTTTAATTAAAAAGTCTCGGTCCTCATGAATAGCTATCATTTCTAAAGCATCAGCATGTGCAATATCGAATAAATTGTTCAAATTATCATTGAAATTATTTTCCTTTTTACGAGAACTAGGAAACGAAGATGTACAAAATTTTTGTCCTGTTCTCCACTCATCATATAATTTCACCAATTTATCGTCACATGTTCTTTTGTTTAACGTTGTAATACGTGCTCTTTCCCAAAAAGGCAATATTTCCTTCGAAGCCAATTTAGCAATTTCCTTAATTGTTTTCATTTCACACCGCACATAGTAAAAAAAACCTTTCGGCACTTGTAGTTTTGACGGTAACTTGCTTCCAAGTATATTTTTTTCACATTTTCCTATCAAATATACGTTTTTGTCAGCAGATCTAAGTATAACAAAATTATTTACAGCCATCACGATATTGCAGTATAACTTTTACCATTTTTAATTATTTTAATAACGACCCTTTCTTAACCACAGTCAATTTCGCAATGACAAAATATTAAAAGCTCCATTTGCACGTCTCAGTCTGTCTAATCATCAACATTGGCGTATGTGAACCGAAATGTATGAATTTACCGTTAGGCGGGCCACTGACTATATTATCTGCGCAAATTCCAGTAATTTGTTGTTGTGAACTCAGTGAATGCAATTTCACTCAATTCCAACAACAGTCTTGTGCAGATAATTTGTGTAGTCGGTGGCTCGCCTTAGTTAAATGGAATTTTTACTAATTTACTCTTCTCAAATATTTATAAATTTTCTTATTATTGGACATATAGAAAAAATTACTGTGCAAAATATTGAGGAAAAATGAGGTCATTACATTCTATATATAATAAATAAACAGATAACAGTAAAAAACCAAGTGTTTTTCTATATTTTGACCTTTGACCTCATTATGGCACAGGTTGGCACACTATGATCGAGTTAAAAATTTACCACATGAATTATTACATCGAATCACATATTTGACCAATCCCCGTACTCAAAATTCCAAAACAAAAAAAATCTCATATAAGCTGCGCCAGGTCTAATATACATATATATACACACATATATATTAGGGTGATTAAAAAAATTTTTTTTTCGATTGGTACTCGGAAAAATAGGTTCCTAGCCACCTCTAAGAAAGCCTCTCCAAATATGAGTTTTTAATTGTAACGAGAAGGTCCTCCTACGTAGGCTGCTATATATATTTCTGGCTGAATAATAAGATAGGCATATTTATCAACGAAAACGGTTTTTTTTTGTTTTGTTTTTGGTTGGATTTGGCTCGTCTTGGAAGACCCACACGTTCGATTGCTGTTTTGTTTCGGGCTCATACGCATAGATCCATGATTCGTCACCTGTGACGATCTCATAAACGTCTTTTGAAGCACCGCGATCGTATTTTTTCAGCATTTCTTACCACCAATCCACACGAGCCTTTTTTTGAGCGATTGTCAAATTGTGCAGGATCCAACGAGAACAAACCTTTTTTACGGCCAGGTGTTCATGCAATATCGAATGTATGCTGGTAGGAGAAATGCATAGGCATGCCTTTATCTGAAGGTGTGTTACATGACGGTCTTGCATTATCAGTTCACGTACGGCATCGATGTTTTCTTCCACAACGGCTGTTTTTGGACGACCTTCACGGAATTCGTCTTTGAGCGAGCGTCGGCCACGATTGAATTCGTTGTACCAGTTTTTCACAGTGCTATAGGATGGTGCTTCATAGCCATACAAAGATTTTAGTTCATTGATGCACTCTTGTCGTGATAATCCACGTCGAGAATTGTGAAAAATGATCGCACGAAAATGTACACGAGTTAATTCCATTTTGTGGCCGAGATGAATTTTTTAATTCCCTGTAAATAAAACAATTCACGATTAAATGACAAAACGTTCTGAGTGATGTTATGCTAAAAAATGTCAAACTTTCCAATGGAAATGTCAGATTGCACCTGGCAACACTCAGTGTTGCCTAGTCCAGAAATATATATAGCAACCTATGTACATTTAGTTTTCTATTTTTTCTTATTATCAGATAGAAAAATTTATATCTCGCTTCCAACTACTAGAAAAATATCTTGTTCCTTATATTTCGTAGGAAATTGAATGCTCTACAAAAAGGTCTTTTACGATTTTTTCGTAAACCCAACCGTTTGAAAGATATTAACAGTTAAAATTTGATTATTTTTAGAAAAATCCTTTATTTATTATTAATTTTATAACTCAATAAAAAAAAAAAATTATTTTGAATGATGAAACTCATAATTTTGTAGGAAATTAACTGCTCTATAAAAATGGTCTCCTATGATTTTTCGATTAAGTTAAGCGTTTACGAGATATTCGTCGTCAAACATCAATGCATATAACTCTGAAAAATAGGTTCCTAGGCACCTCTAAAGAGCCTTATATATACATATACATATATATATATATATATATATATACGAAAAGACTTTTTCGGATACCCGATATTATCATTTTTTTTAATTATCGATAAAATTTTTATATAAGAAATAGTATAATAATATTTTTATTATAAGGAGGCATTATTTAAAATTTCCTTTACCAAAATATATTTATCGATCTTTTTCAAATTAATTTTGAGACTTATTTTTGATAATATGTTGCTTGCTAAAAAAATATTTTCTTGTTCATATGAGTTCTCCCTCAGTAGAGGTAAAATACTTTTTAGTAGACTATGATCTCCGAAATCTCTTGAATTTGGCTTTATTCAATTTACTAAAATACAATTCAACTCAATTCAACACAGAACTAATTTGTGGAAAATTGAACTCATCGAACAGTTTTCTTGCAAAGAAATTTCAGGAATTCACACTCAAAATCGTATTCTACATTCTAAAATTGTACGAGCAGTTCTGAGTAGTGAAATTTGATTGAAAATTCATATCAGTTAGCTAGTAGCGTGTAATAATTGAAGAAGAGTAAATAGATATACGTGTACAGTGTAACAAAAACCATAAACCTGTTTGGAAGATCGCTGGTAAAAAATTTTACTTACTGGGTTGCTATATATATCTATTTAACAATTTAGAACTCGTTAGAGTGTTAAATTACAATACTGTTGATATAAAAAGTAATATTTATTTGTATTATATGCTTTGAAAATATTTGAATTAATGCGAAAGTGAGTAGAGTTGTACCCAATGATTTGTTAAGAAAAATTAAATAAAAACTGCTAAAAAGTACAAAAGGAAAAAACGAATTAATGAGAATAAGTAGGTGCACATATGACATCTTCTAACCGAGTGTTGCCATATGTATTAAAAATTATAAATTCAAAAAGTATTTTAAATTTTTATAACGGTTTTTTTACCTACGTCTCATAATCAATAAGGTTAAGTTTCCAGTTAATTTTTTTCATTCAAATTTACATCTACAAAGACGGATCGCCAAGTCCATTTGCAAGGGAGCGAAAGGAAAACACGCAAGCTTTCTACTTACACGGTATCGAAAAGACTACGGGACAGCTAATGGCCTAGTCACAAGTCAAACTTACTGGCATCACATGCGAACTAAATGGGCATTAGTAACGATGACACATGTCATGCCTTATAAAGAACTCGGCTTGGATATCTAGGAGCTACATAGTTCTAGGGACTGTATTATAATTAGATTTCAAGTCTCTAGTAAACTTCGCAAAAAGCATTCACTTCCTGCATGACGTAAACTTCAGCTTGTACTAACAATGAGCCTCTATCTGGCAAAACAAAAGGTCCTGTAGGTATACGTAAGGCGTGAAAGTCAGCCAGTGTAAACTAACCTAATCTAATAGTTATATATATTAAAATTGTATTTTTTGTATATAAAGATTGTCATCCCTTTTTAAGTATATATATTTATTATATAAATATGATGTGTATTTATTTATATAGCTGGACATAAAACACGGATGGCTTGAAAGCTTAAAGCACATAGTAGCAAGAAATCAAAATGCTTGACTGTTAACTGGTTGAAATGCAGTAAAATTATATAATATCTTGTTGTTATTATTTTCAGTTTTTGAAATATGCGTATGTGTGTTGTTGTTATTTTCCATTTCAGTTACCACAAATACTATAGTGTTATCTCACTAAACCATATATACTGTATTTTCAGCTTCATCACTTAAAATTACACTCACATTTCCATAACAATTTCCAGTTTTTAATTTAATTTTAACTCCATATACTTTCATTTTAGCACAACACCAATAAACAGTGTTGCATTTTCTACTATTTGCCAAGCTGAAAATAAATTTTAAGAACTCTGTTCGATAGAACGATGAGGCTTGGCAGTCATCTTTCGGGCGTTAAACAACAGGCAGAGGCTGCAAACTGTATGGAAATTTAAATTTTCCATCAACAAGTTATATTTCCAGTATTGTTGTTATTTTTATACCCTCTCTTACTGCCCATAATATGAGTTACAATAACCCAAATGTGCGCTTTAGTGGCAATCAGCTGTGTAAGGCAATCAACCGATGAGTTAGTGGGTCCGGCAATGGGGCGGTGCGACGATTTGGTAGCTGCAGCTCATCCAGCAGTGGTTCCCAACTGCAGACGCTGTCATCAACATCGACAGTGTTGGCGCGGCGAATGGGCGTAAGTTAGTACTTTCCATTTTGTAAATACAATTTATAAAATTTTTTGTAAGCTGCTGTAATGCGCACTGGTAATATTTTTTTTCTGCGCAATTGGCGTGGATTTCAAGCCCGAAATTTAAAACTAGTATTAGATTCGTATTTGTGTAAGTTCCTATGTACTACAATGTGTTAGCATAAACATAAGCAATTTATAATCCACTTATTTAATTTAAATTTTCAATATATTGACCTCCAAATTTTTATGTTTTAAAGTAAGAAAAATTGAAATCCCAATTTTCAGAATTTTTATATAATCAATTAATCCAAGTCGAAATTTTGGGGTTTTACTCTCAGAATTTGTATAATAAAATCAATTTATTTAACTCGAATTTTCGAGATTTTAATAAAAAGGAAATCGGGATCTATAATTGGTACAACATTTACTTAAATCCAAATTTCGGGATTTTAAATAAACTACAAATATGTATGTGTATCGGTATCCCAAAAATTTTCGGAGTTTTTATAATTGCTTTGAAACTACTGTTAAACATAAAAATCTTCAGGAAAATGAAAATGTTAAAATAATTTATTTATGATAATGTTATAAACAGTAAATGATGTAGACTACTTTCGTAATTTACATTATGCATTCAATATTTCTTCAGTTTCACGTACAAATAAGTATATGCCAAATATTTTAAATTAGCTCAAAATACTTTGATAACCTAATCACGCAATTTCGGGATACAGAAAAAGATACGGGATTTCCGTATTTAGCTTTATAACACTGATTAAGCAACAATATGCATTTGGCTTGCGCATTCACACTCCACCAACACGTCGTCAGAGAGATCATTGCCGTCTGAGCGAAGTCGAAATACGGACAAATGACGCCTGATAGACGACTGTTTTAATACCTTTTTTAACTGTTCAAAGTGCTTATAGTATTTATAGTGTGATACATTGTTGCAGCAAGCGTTCCTTCCTTTATGCTGGTGTGTTTTCTGTTTTCTTTTTGTTGCTCATCATTTGTTTCAACGGTGTGCCAATAAAAAGGTGTTAGTTTAATTATATGCAAATCAGAGTTTTTACCCAGAGGGATGTTGAACATAGATATGTATGTATAAATAAACATGCAATTAAACATGGCTAAGTATGTATGTTGATACTCGCTTGCACATATTGAAAAGGCATCAGCTGAACATTTCCATTGAAATTTGAGTACGTACATTACGTAAATATGTGTGTACAGTGGAGAACACAGTGGTGTTTTTAGCATGAAGTGGTGTTAAAAAATATTTTTGGTACGTTACAAGCCTAGGCAAAGTTTTAAAGCTCGTTGCGATTCTGGCAATGGGTCGAACAAAAGTCTTGTTAAAAACCCGAAGGATCAGTGTCTTCTTCCAAAAAATTACGAACTTGAAACTTTCACATACTTTTACATACGTATATTTAGAAAAAGCTGTCATTGAGTGATACTGTGGAACTATAGATCTTAAGTGTTTTCATATTGCTCTTTACATAGTCAGCTTTCAGCACGAAGTTAGACCCCACTAATTAACGAGAGTTTTGAAAATTGTTCCGTTCACATGAAGCTCATATGGATGAACTTTAAAGTTTTTAAACTCCAAATGAGACTTATACTTTTAGTATATTGTGGGTGTAACATCTTAAAATCTTGGATTTACCAGTCCCTGACGTACCCCAACAAAAGGAAAATTACACTGCTGCACTCTACGTCTAAGATAAGTTAGTTTCGAAGGAATAATAGCTTAGTTTTTAATTCTCTGCAAAGATATCTCCCAATGCTAAGAAATTGGACCACTACGATGGTTAAATAATTCGGGTTGTGCTCGAGTTAAGCTTTTGGTTCCTTACAATTTTGGTTTCACGTTTTTTACTTTAACTTAAGCCCGAACATCTTCCAGTATCGGATTTGTGTTTAGTTTCGGTTTCGATCCAAACTCAGTATAAGTTTATGTTAAGGTCCAGTTTGAGAGGTAGGCGAAGGCGCATATTAAGTTTCAGGTTCTATAATTTCATTGAGCTTAAATTTTGATTTCACATCAGTTCAGATTTAGTTGCAAGCCCAGTTCTGGCTATGGCTTTTGTCTTGGATGAATTTCCGGTTTTGGATTAAGTTGTATTCAAAGTTTTGGTTTTTGTTTATGGTTAGGCTCCAGATTAAGATATAAATTCATGTTTGGACTAATGTTAAGTTTTGGGAATTCAGTTCCAGTTTCGGTTAAAGTTTTGGTTAAAGTTTTGGTTCCGTCTACGGCTTCGTTTCGATTAGAGACTAAAATTGAAATTCAAGTAATTACGATTTCAATTCAACTGCATCTGCTGTCGAAAATGTGGGTCTAGATTTAGGTTTCGGGAAAAAAATTAAGTTTTCGTCCAAAGTTGTGATTAGTTTTCAGCTTAATATATTGTTTTAAATTTGTGCTCTGTTTAATTTCGTTTCTTCTCAAAATTAAGGTTTAGCTTTGAATTTCAGGGTTCAATTTCGATTCCGGTTTCGTTTCAGGCTCAGAGGGCTAATTAGTGATTAAGTGTTGACAATAATTTAGTTTAGGTTTAAGACATAAATGTAGATTTACGCTTAGATTTAAGTTCAGATATACTTGGAGTTTGGGTTGCAAATTCCGGTTTGGGTTTAAGCCAATCTTCAAAGCTTGGAATCATGTTCAGTTGGTCGATTTGGCCATGCTCCTTAGTCAGTCAATCTTTAATTTACTAAAATACCAGCCTGGAATATTGCACAGGGACTGCACACGAATAAACTGATCACTGAAATTCTAATTTTTGTTTTATGAATGTCTTATTTATTTTATAAGATATTTCCGCGAATTTTCACAGAGTCAATTTTCTAAGGCAACATTACAGTACCTGAATATATCCGAACCGGACTATACTATAGCCTGTAGTTGCCATACAAGCTGATCTATAACAATCAAGTCCTTATATGGATAACTTAATTATTTGACATGATATCTTCATGAAATTTGGCGTGGATTATTACCTAAAGCAACAGTAAAATATCCGAACAAATCGGAGCAATAACATATAGCTGACATACCAACTGATTGATCTAACTAAAGTCCTTGTACGATTACCTTGTATATTTGACAAGATATTTTCACGAAATTTGGCACAAATTATCGTAAGAAAACTAAGTCCATATATGGAAACATTCTTTATAATAATATATTTATTACATAAATATGCCTTTTAAGCCGTCGTACAGATTTTCCCACATAGCAACGTTAGCAAAAACTATTTCGAACGCGCCAACACATCCATGTTTGTATAAGCGCATAACAAGACCAACACACACACATGCCATTAGGCAAATTAAATGGCAGCGAAACGTTTACGCAAACCAAACGATAGATAGAAAGCAGAAATCAATAAATAAGCAGCGACAAGTAAACGCAGAAAATGTGTAAATAAAGTCTTTTTCAATAATATTAAAGCAAAAGTCTGGAAAATATTTAAAAATGCGATATTTAATGCACACACGTGCAAATAAACATGGATTTGGATGGCTGCTGGCGCAAATATGCTTTGCCTGCGCAGCAACTTTATACGCTCGAGGTGTTTATGTCATATTAATGGCCTGCAAACATTTAACATTTTTGCGTGTTCGCGCGTTGCCTTTCGCCTTGTTCTCTTAAATGTCGATTTATGTGCTCATAGCTCATGTAGTTGTTATTGTAGGCGGTGTTTTTTTCGTCGCATTTTCAATCATAAAATTACTCATTTAATTATAGCATTCCACTATAGCTAACAAAGCGCAGAAGCAGCAGCGCGCCCGTCAAGCTTTTGGTTGCTTTCTGGCTTTTGTTTTTATTTTTTGTTTTTGCCCTTTGCTTTTATTATTTTTGCATTTCGCCTTTATTGTTTTTCGTTTGCTTGGGTTGATTCTTTCCATTTGCCAATCTCACAGGCTTACAGCTTCACGCTTTATTGGTAGCCATAAACAAATATTTATAGGAGCTTATACTTGCACACACACATATATTTGTGCTTGCAAGTTTGCATACATATACACTAGGCCGGGTCGCCCATTGCTCTATGAAAATCATATTTTAGGGACCAAAATAAGAAACTTTGCCGAAGAAACCATGCCTCTGAAACGAATTCTGATGTCCCCCAATTTGGGTCGAACTTTTGGGTAGGGGCAAATTTTGAAATAGAATTTAAATTACCATTTCATTCTTATCACCTCTGAAAGTGAGTAGAACTAAAGCAATAACCACTATGGTATTTCAAAAAAAAATAATAAGTGAAATGACCATTCCAAATCAAAAAGTTTACAATGAATCCACCATCCTCTACACCGCAAGATGAAGCAACTACATCAACAACTATCGAAAACCCAATGAGTCATATACCCAAGCATGATGTTACTGTTTTTGGTGTGTCTACTGATTTAACAGATCTTAATTTACCAACCCATCTGGATATCTTGAGATATTATTTTTACTTAAGCGAACGTGCTAAAACAGAACAAAAAAAGTTTTCCCATAAATCATTCACTATTCAAGTACAAGATAAGTTGATTGGAATTTGGGAAAAACCTGGTATGGAAATAATGTAGAAAAAAAGTGTATGTAATAAATTGAATAAATTGCTTGACAAGTATCAAGAGCAAATCAAGAGAAGAAACAACACCCAACAATTTACAGGGTATGTAAAATCTCTGGAAACAATTTTTTACATTGGAACATGTAAATGCGATTTGAAGGCAGCTCCATGTGCATGCGGCTGGGTTCCCGAACGCCTCAAAGAGTTCATGCACGATCAACGTAATCAGAGAAGACTAACAATGAATGCATTTATGATGGAAACTGAAGAGCAAGGAGCAACGTCCATGTCATCAATGCCAACATACCAAGATCCCGATGAGTCAACATACGCACCGCCACAAGTTCAAGAAGATATGGATAGAAGCACAAGTTCACAATACACAGAGAGATACAATTGTTTTAACTTTGCCTTGGTATGTGACAGATTTAGTGTGCCTGACAGAGTAGCATCAGCATTGGGAACCGCTCTTTTGCAAGATTTTAAAATTAAAGATAAGTATGGGAAACCTCTCATCATGGATAAATTGAAAGTTCGCAGAGAAAAATAGAAATGCAGACAAGAAGTGCTTCGCAAACGGTTAGATGATACCAATTTGTTAGCGTTTTCATTCGATGGCAGAAAAGATGATACTTTAACGATAGATAAAACTGATGAGAAGTATCATACTAGGATGGTAAAAGAACCTCATCTTGTTATTTTGAGAGAACCCAATTCTGAATTGATTGGTTACGTAAGACTGGAACATGAAACCGCTGAATACAAAAAAACCAAATTAAATGGGTTTTTTCAACGATAAAAATATATCACTAGATACATTAATTGGAATATGCACTGACGGTGAGTCAACAAACACTGGCCCACACGGTGGAATTATACGACGATTCGAATTGCTGTTAAAAAGACCATTGAATTGGTTTGTTTGCCTTCTACACTTCAACGAACTTCCGTTTCGGCAGTTGTTTGAAGCTTTGGATAAATCAACCAGCACTGGACCAAGATTGGCAACCGGAAAACTGAGCCGTCAAATCGAAACTTGTGAAACTCTTCCGGTAAGTTATTGCTATCACTCATTTATTATAATTGTCAACCATTTTTAATTATTTCCAGAAAAAAAAGAACTTTCCTCCGATTCGAAGTACTTATACGACATGGTCCATGCAATTTCTAGCGGCGTGGTTCCGGTGGATCTGGCTGACATCAAACCAGGGAAAATTGTACATTCTCGGTGGCTCACCAAGGTCGCTAGATTATTGCAATTATATGTGACAACGGAAAATCTAGATGCAAATTTAAGAATTCTGGTTGAATTTATAATTAAATGTTATGTGCCAATGTACTTCAATATCAAGTATTACAGCTCTGTCGTGTACGGCAGTGCATTATTTTTCAAGTTCATTGGTTGGTCACGATTTCTAGAACCTCGTTTACGCAAAATTGTCAATCAAGTAATTAAAGATAATTCATATTATGCGCTTTCGGAAAATATCTTGTTATCAATGTTGTTTGATGATAGGAAAGAAAAGCGCGACTGTGCCATCAAGAAAATTCTACGCTATCGAACCGATGTTGATGAGCCAATGGAACTTAGAGTTTATAAAAAACCAGATATAAACTTTAATTGCACAAGTTATACGGAAATGATCAATTTGAAAGATATAAATATCGTATTTGAACCACCATTCACGCGAAGCATTCCGTACGATACATTGAAAGAATATTTAAATCAAGATGATCCACCGTTTAATGATCCAAAAATTCCATCACACATACAAGGAACGGAACGACATGTTCAATTGCTAGCTAGCGTTTCCAAACGGGTTATACCGGAAAATGTAGAGGCTGCTATGGCGACGGCATTAGAGAGCCGTGCGAAATTGCCGAGACTTGAAAGTAAAAAAAACTTCAAAGAATAATTTTTTTTAATTTCTTTTCTATAACTCACTTAAATTAATTTTTTTCATTTACATATGTACTGACTAAATACATTTCTTAAGAGAAAAAATAGATATTATTATAAATAAATAAATAAATATAAAGAAAAAAATAGTCATTTAGCTGATTTTTTCACGTAAAGGCCAAAAATGGTGATTTTTTGAAATGATTGTATGGGGAACCCCCCAGGGGAGTTCCAGGGGGTGTGCCGCTGGCATGGGTGGATCGGCCGTCCAAAGTTAGTGGGGGTCGGTCATACATTTGGACTCGATTGGAACACTCTAAATGGGTCAAAGTGGAATTTTTCAAAACTTGCCCCTACCCAAAAGTTCGACCCAAATTGGGGGACATCAAAATTCGTTTTAGAGGTATGGTTCCTTCGGCAAAGTTTCTTATTTTGATCCCTAGAATACGATTTTCACAGAGCAATGAGCGATTCTTAAATCGACCCGCCCTAATATACACACATGTATGCAAACTTGCAAGCACAAATTACACAGCTGCATAAATATCACTGTTTTGAGCAGATTTTCATAAGTTATTTATACCGTAATGTTGGCTGAAATTTATTCAAAGTTGTTTAAATGTAATTTGTTGCCTTTAAAATTCTTCCTCAATAACGCCAACCACAAAGCACAGCACAGCAGGGGAGAGCGGAGCAAAGCAGCATATAGTGAATTCTTCACTCGGCTATAAAGAAATTGTAGCCCTGCCTTGTGGAAGAATTCATGACAAATTTTGTCACGATATCTTGCAAATAAAAAAGCCTTCCTCAGTTTGTGTGACAGCTATATTTTATATTGGGCTGATATCGGTGGTTCTGACGAATATGCAGCTTCTTAAGGAGAGGAACACGTACACATACTATATCAAGGTTACATTGAAACTTCAGCAAAAAAGAGTAATTTTGCGACTATTTACAACTAAACATACATATTTTAAAACTAGTTATAAAAGAAGTGTTTCTAAAATAGTCAAGAGGTTATCGACCTTCTTAGAGAGTGCGCTCCAAAGTCAACATAATTCCAGGTCAAAGTAAGTTACAATCCTCATCAAATATGAATGGCCTAGTAAAGAGTGGGGATGAATATCAAATGCCGATTTCAGGAAGAAGTCGCACTTGCTTGCTTGGACAGTTGAATGCTGTCTCTTCTATTTCCAGAATTTCTGCGGTGCACTGAAAACAACCTCAATAATGGCAGTCAATGCCATTTTATATGTTGCATCTTTGAATATAACTGGTAGGCGCTTAGCGGCGAAGTCTGCTGTTAGGCTTAGGGAAACTGGGTGTACTCGTATGAGGGGTCGGAACAGAGAAAAATTTAAATTCTCCACTACTTCGATAGCATTCTTTCCAATATAGATTACTGCAGCGCAGAATCCTTCCTCGCGAATCCTTCTCAGTTCACATACCGGCGAAATATTTGAGGGCGGGGCGAAGCCGTTGAAGAAGGGGTGCAGTGATCCTTTTCATCGATGAGTGGAAGTTACTAGGGAGAGTAGGTGGTGTATTCTTCTGCCGGGAGCTTTCTCTTGACTACAGTTTTAAACTATCAGACCACTGTATCATCCTTCAAGCGGAGGTGGCTGTCAAGAAGGTAGCAGCAGATGAACTGTTCCGAAATTCGGCTTCAAGCTTTTTCCATAATAGACTTGTATAGGTGCCCGGTAATAGCAGAATCACCGGAAGCTGCACCTAAGCCGATTGGAAGCGAGTCATTATTTCGATGTCTTCTTGCATTATGAGGTTGGAGCTTTAGTCAGCTATTAAGCTCAGCAAGCGCTGATCAACATCCATCTTAGCAAAGTTAATCTCGCCACAATTGTAAGTGTTCTGACTGGACCCTGTCCAATAGGAAGGTGAGGAGGACTTATCGCTTTAAACTGTAGCTTCATCGGTATTACTAAGATTTAGAACTCATCTTAAAAATATTGTCTTTACGAAATTTACTAAAATGAGTTGTTCATTCAAAACTCCGTACTGGCATTGGATACTGGAAATGTTGAGGTATTTTAGGTAAATTACATTTTCATATATACATTATTTGTGAACTTGGCGTAGTTCTAGGTGCATAAGCAAGCTGACTGGCTATGCGTGATCAGGACATATTCATTAGTTTATATAAATACAACTGTATATGTTAGTATGTATGTGTAGAGGCTTGAATGCATGTGTGCCAAACTGCATAAACAGAGATATGCACGCTTATTCATTTGGGATGATCACCCTAAGCGAATTTTATTAATCCGTAATCGTAACTTATCTTGGTGGAGCCCAGTAGCTAAATCCATTTCTTCATATGCAGAATTATTCGGTAAACTTTTTGAATCCTAAAGCTTAGTCGAAACTTGATCGAGGTAAAACCCTTATAGCAGTCTCATAACCGTCGAATCCTAGTAAGCGAAATTAACTTGAATTTTTACCGCCCCCACAGTAGTTGGATACAGATTTCGTTCCGACCGAGGATGGTTATCTCGGCATCCTTCCTCGAAAATACTTTAGAAATGTATTCTGCCCCCACAACAAAAACTACTAAACTTCAGAATCTGCGAAGACAAATCAATTTCGTAGTTGACACAATTTGGATGAATATCTTTTGATAACGAACTGTGACACCTGATGGGGTTAAGGAAATAGTCACAACATCAAAAAATTTATCATTAATTGGGTTTAAGTTTGTTGTTTTATATGAATATTTGGTATCATATTTAAGGTTATGAGCTTATTGTTCGGAGAAGTGACATAATTTGACCCGCACATTTTTTAACTCGATATTGCTAGACTTAGAGGATGGAGTTATGTGTAGAAGTTCGCGCAAGTGCCATTCACATGGAAGTGGCCAGAAACCACTTTTTTACATATGGCTAAAGTAGCACACGACTTCCGGTCTTAGACCAAGTATCCTCTGAGTAGCTAAAGAATATCCGTTTGAAGGTGAGCTAAAGTGAGAAGGCGAACCATCCCCTACTTAAGGTTGTGGGCTAGGTTCGGGATCCGCCACGTAAAAAACACCACCAATGAAAAGGAGAACAAGCCTCGGATGAGAGACCCCTCTTAATGACGTTAATGGAAAACGCATTAAGAATGGAGCATGCATCAGCTTCTTTGTAGAATATGGAAATTGGAATTTAAGTATGTTCTGCTCAATCCACAAAAAGGGAGACCACACAATCTGCGCCAACTTCCTTGGGATAAGACATCAACATCGCGTGAAAAGAGAATCGACACGCATCACATCTTCCTCGATTTCAAAGTTGCTCCATTAGGATCGGGAAGGACCTCCCCGAGCCCATCGGCAAGGCGGCTCCCTTTCATGCGACTTTTTCAATCTACACTAGGAGAAAATAATTCGAGCTGCAGAACTAAATAGATACCATCTTCGATAAGTCAGTCAATAACCGCTCCGCAGAGGAGGAAGACCACCTCTGGAAAGACCAGATCGAAAAGAACCTGCCTTCGCTTGGGATTTCCAATTATGATTTGTCTTGACTACATGCTATGTATACTTCTTGAGCTTTTTATTAATCATATCCTCACAAGCTGGTTAACGCGGTATGAGCAGCAGACACGTGATTCCAGATGTAACCACAAAGTTTTGCAATCAGTCAGTAGTTAATGAGTCAGATTTTGGAAAAAGCTAATTTAAAGGTATTTTAAAAGCATCCCTGCTTAAGTACCGCTTTGTCAGTTTCTAGGGCAGTTAACCGCAAAGACATAAGTAAGTTGAGTCAGAGCAAGCATTACACAAGCGAAGGCAGTTAAAGCGCGGCAACAGCGCATAAAAGAACACCCAATACGAGCGTGCAGCTTATTTGCTATGTACAACATGTCGAAGCAGGCATATTTCTACATGTGCGTTAGTGTAAATATCGGGTATATCCTATTTATTAACGTGAAGCGGTGAAGCCTGAGATAACCGAACGCTGTTATGCATTTATATTCGTCTGTGGGTATGGGTGCCTGAGCTTGCTGTAAGCGTTTACTTAAGCGTATGTGTATATGCGTGCCACAGCATTTGCATTTATGACCAGGATCGGATGCATTAGAGAACAGCCACTCTACGCCCCAACGCCTCCAAGTACTGCTAACCGACACAAGCGGGCGCCAACGCTGTTGGATCAACATATTGCTGTTATTGTATATGCGCCCTTGACTTGGCGGTTGTGCAAATCTGCTGCATCAGCACGGTGTTGTTGGTTTTACTTCTACCACACGTTAACAAAATCTATTTGCGCTTGGTCGTGGTGCAGGCGTTGAAGGCGTTCGCTTACAAGCAGCTGTGTTATTATTAACGCACGCATTATATTTCTGTGTGTTGTCATTGTTCTTGGCTTCCCTCAGCTATAGTGTACGCTTTGGCTCATTTTAAGCAAGCATCTTGGCTGATCCGTAATGATTAGAAATAGTCGGGTCACATTATTTGGCCTGAGAAAGACGGCAAGATGTTGCATGTTGTCAAAGCTGTTGTTGCATGCAGCATGCAACGTTGCCAGGCTCAACCGTGTACCTTATATTTACCGTGGATGTCATATTGCAATAATTACTGGAATTTCCTGCGGCATTGCGATGACTCTGTGTCAAAGATCGCCATGCAATTGTTTTTGTATACCGAATTGCTACGGCAACAGATTTTAATTGTATATTTTTGTTGTGCTGTAATAATTTTATACATAAGTAACGGTTAAGAAGCTTTCTAGTGAAAAGATCATAAAAATATACACTTTAACAATTTCCGACCGTTTCACAAGTTCATATCTGTGAATATAGACCAGCACTCTTTCTTCAGCAGCATTTGCGAAAACTAGTTGGAAATTATTTGTAATATACATATATGATAGTATCATAGTTCATGAAAACATTTAGATTGCACTCAGGTTACACGGTCTAATGAAAATCTTTTCCAGAAACCATGACTCAACTCACGGTGTTGACAGAATGTTTCTTTGTGCTGGGGAAAATGCTTGGAAAGCTGTTTCAAATTCCTTTATTCTATCGCTCTTTTTTCGCCATATTGAAAATTTTTTTAAGTTACTTATTTTTATACTTTTCAAAATTTGTTCTGAGTATATCAGGTTTGCTCATCAAATATAGTTAGATGCAGGTATATAATGTATCAGGAGACTAAACATCTCGGCGGACGTTAGTTGTCAAAGTTGCATGGAGGAGGGTGAGGTGTAAACATACAGTCACTTTCTCCTCCAACGATTTCGGTGTTCTAAGCTGTCTATGTGAGATTCTTGTTCGGATCGACCTCAAAATTAACCTAATCACAACGGGACACCTTAAACGTACTACCATAATCACGCCTACTGAAGACGCATATACATAATAAGTATATTATACTTGTAACTATATATGGGTCATTCCATCAAAAATTTACATTCAATTTTTTTTTTGTGCAAAAATAGGTTTTTGGTGCTCTTTGAGGCAAACTAATTTAAAATGTGGACACTTATTTATTGAATTCGACTCAATCTGAAAAATTTTCAAATGAATTTAAAATTTTGGAAAAAGTACATCTAATCATTTGCGTGTAATACGTAAAAAAGTATTTCATTATAAAAATAACTAGCCGGCTTTTTCTTTGGGATTTTTGCTCAGCTTTCCAACGAAATATGCGTTGATATATCCGACTGCTGGAACTAGTCACACAGTTTTTAAAAAATCGATCTGAAATTTTGCATACGTCCACTTCCTATCAAGAATGTGCTCTTTCGTCGGAATGGCTGATATCGGACCACTAGAGAATTTGGCTGTTATACAAACTGGTCAATCCAAATAAAGTCTGTATATAGAAATCGTATTTATTTATTTATATCTTTCCTAAATTTGGCATAGACTTTTGTCCAAGAGAGTGCTAGTATTTCAAGAGCTATCGTTCGGATTCGACATACAGCATATAGTTTACCAAACAAACTGATTAACATAGTCCAGTTCGTGTTAAGATCTTTTTTTATGAGATATTTTCACGAAAGTCGGCACAAATTTTTATTGAAAAGTTCACTTCGGATTTCTATGGCATATAACCGTCAAACAAATTGACCGATCAAACTCCAGATTAAGTTATTTTCATACTATTTGTAGCGTAAGAAATGTACTTGTGGAGGATATTATAACCTTTTTTTGACGAAATTTATGATTTTCTTTTTAGTATAGTTACGAGTATTTATTAAATTTATCTTGCTATTAATATTCAATTATACCCTTTCAACTTTACCTATAAAGTTGTCAGCTGGCGTCGCTTCATCTGTTTCTGTAGCTTTCAACTTGATTTTCTGGCTTTGAGATTAAGATATTATTTGTTCACACATGATTTGACTAAGTACACCCATACACACACACACAACTATTTGACATCTTGCCTTACGGACTTCCCCGCACTCGCTTCTAAGATCACTATTTGTCGCGTCGTCGTCCGTCTTCCGAAAGCAATTTATCGTAATATTCATTACACAATGCTGCTTGCCACGTGCTGCTGCTATCGCTGCAAGTTGCTTGACCAACAAGACAACGGTAGTAGTGGTTGTAGTATAGTTAGTCAACACTTTGTCATGTTTGGTGTACGCCTAAAAGCAGATCTCATTTTTGGCAGCTTCTATTGGCAGTTATGGAGAGACGTTAGTTCCTATTAGTGTCGGTAATTGTGGGTCGCTTGTTATTACATAGTTGTTGTTTTTATTGTTCGTGTTGTTATATTTGAATAGTTGTTGTTGTTGTTTTTGAATATTTGCTGTTTCTGATGTCCCATGGTTTCCCCAACATTGTTGTTTTCGTTTTATGTTCTGATTGTTGTTGTTGTTGTTAAATAGTAGTACTGAAATTGTTGTTGTTTTGTTGTTGCCGTTATTGTCATATGTTGTTTCTGTAGTTGCTGGTAGTACATTGTTGTTGTTTCCGCTATATTATTGCTGTTGCAACAACAATTAATTGCGTAGATGCCGTTGACATGTACGAATTTATGTTGTGCTTCTCCATGAAGTTACATGCATTATGCATGATCTCATATGTGTGTGTATAAAGCCTACATATGTATATATTTCTAGTATATATCCCTTGTGCCGCATTCTGTTTAATTTAGTATAATAAGCATTGCCCAAATATCCGCTTCAGTGGCACTCGAGTACATGCTAGTACGCACAATATACACACACCACTATTATTTTCACTACCGTTTTGATTTCCACTGCTTGCTCTATTTTCCACGCTCACTATATCTTTCCCGTTCTGTCACCTGTTCACTCTCTCTCTTTCTCTCACTCTTTGTGGGCAATTTGCAACTTTGTCACGCTTGTAAATATTACATTTGGGCATACTATCACAAAGCTGCCGTAAAATGCATCCGTCCACTCGAGTGATTTCTGACTTTACCATTTCCAGCTCGCAGTTGCATTGTAAATTGCATGCTACTAACAGACACACACAAACGCACACTTGGATGTGGAATATTATATTACCAACTATTTATGACATTTTTATAACACATATGAAAAATTTCTTAACATTTCAATTTATTTATGTGCCTTAGTTTAAAAAGAAAAGCACGCTGCAGTCAAGTTTCTAACCTCAAGAGAGGAAATAATATTTTTTGTAAGGTTAAGCTGAAAGTAAGCATATGTTACTATGTGAGGTTATATGAGTTAGATGATGTGAAAAGCTAAACTTCAGCTATCAAGGATATACCATAACAGAGTGAGATTGCTGTTAAAGAGAACTTTAAAGTCAACAATACTACAGAGAAACCTAGGCCTTAGGATCACATAATAGAAGAAGCTGAGTAAAGTAACCCACTTGTTGGTTTGTGTAAGTCGTAAAATGCAGTTAATTCTAATCTAGATAAATTAATGGTAATGCTGTTGCGATGGTGTCTGAATATTGGTAAATATAAGCAAAGTTGTGTAAGATGAGTTGGTTTCATGGGACATGCAAATAGGAGGTTAGAGTCATGCGGAGGATATAGGTGTGGCCTGTCGATTCTTGATAAGAAGGAGGCTTACCTGCTACAGTAGTCCGAGCGCAGTTGCTCATGGATACACCAAAGGTAAACCGAGATTCGTTTTTCGAATGGTTTGATTAGCGTTTTATATAGGCACTGCCCATATTAGTAACCTCCACGTGTGTCTTTTTGCTGCGTAAGTGAGTTGTTCACCTCAGACGTTCTCAAATCGCACCGACTTTAATAAACTATGGCAAGATTCTTCTAGTAAATCGATGGAAATGTGATTTAATTGCATTGGATCAACCGTAACCGGAAATCCTATACTGGATTTTTAAAAGTTTTTTGCCATAGGCACATAATATTGAATATATTATAAGACTAAGAGTACTAGTCGCATACTTGGCGAGAATACTTGTATATTAAAAGTTCAAAGATATAATTTTTTTTGAAGCTAGTCCATCGATTTCTGAATTTATTGAACACAAATATGATATCTAGAATCTACTAAAATTGCAACCAGACGGGGGTTAATTAATTAAAATCAATATTTCAATATAAAAAGTATATAAAATTTGAATCAACTACCATAATTACAACTCAGAAATAAATTTTATTTGCGTTTTTTGATTGAATTATTTGATATGTCCGAACATGTTTTCAAAACGCCACGAATTTGCATAAGAACAATGCATTTATCGCCATATTGCTGGTAAATTCAGATATAAAAAACTTTCTAAATTAATATAATTATTTAATAATATAAATTGAAATCATCACTCAACAGCAGCTCAACCGAAAAGTAGGTGAGATAAGGAGCGAGTTTTTGTTAAGAAACTCAACAGGAAAAAAGAAATATGTTTATAGCTATTGCCTACATTATTCAACAATAATGAAGTATGTAAATAGTATTATTAGGATGAATCAAAAAAAAACTAAGTATATCGTATCTATGGTTAACATGAACCTGCTATATGCGTTAAAAAAACTATCCTCGCAGGGATGAATTTGTAACATAATTTTTAATTTGGCAGTGGGTTATTAAAAACACAATTTTCTTGTAGAGCATAAAATTTGCCATAAAAACTATCTTAAAGTAACTTTTTCAATAGTTCGTTCACGCCCATACGTAAGATATTCGTTTTTTCATTAAATATACTATACTTTTTGAATAGTTCGGGACACAAATATTTACATGACGGATTTTTGTAGACAATAAACCTCAAGGTAATAATTTCAATTCAAACAATCACACATATATTTAAAAGCTTTGAAATGTATTAACGTTCATTTAAGCCTATAAATTATCTTCTTTACAGTCGTTTCTTCTTTTCGCTACGTGGCGCCCATTGGAGATTCGAAGCGAAGCCAGGACCTTCTCCACTGGGTCCTTCCAACAGAGTGGAAGTCTTCCTCTTCCTCTGCTTCCCCCGCGTGTACTGCGTCGAATACTTTCAGAGCTGGAATGTTTCGTCCATTGGGATGACATGACCTAGCCAGCGAAGCGCTGTCTTTTAATTCGCTGAACTATGCCAATGTCGTCGTATATCTCGTACAGCTCATCGTTCCATCGAATGCGATATTCGCCGTGGCCAACGCGTAAAAGACCATAAATCTTTCGCAGAACTTTTCTCTCGAAAACTCGCAACGTCGACTCATCCGCTGTTAATATCGTCCATGCCTCTGCACCATATAGCATAACGGAAATTCTGAGTGACTTATAGAGTTTTGTTTTTGTTCGTCGAGAGAGGACTTTACTTTTCAATTTCCTACTCAGTTCGAAGTAGCATCTGTTGGCAAGAGATATCCTGCGTTGGATTTCGAGGCTGACGTTGTTGTTGGCATTGATGCTGGTTCCAAGATAGACGAAAATATCTACAACTTCGAAGTTATGACTATCAAAAGTAACGTGGGAGCCAAGTCACTAGTGCGACGACTATTTGTTTGATGACAGGAGATATTTCGTCTTGCTCTCGTTCACCACCAGACCCATTTGCTTTGCTGCCTTAAGGCAGCTCGTTTTCGTTCTGTCAAAAGCGTCGTCGATTCTCTTGTCACGGGTCGTTTCCAAGAAATGGAGCTTGGTGAATATCTGGTCGGTTGTTGATTTACCAAGCCTAAAGCCGCACTGATAAAGTCCAATCAGTTTGTTGACGGTGGGTTTTAATCATGAAAAATACGCTTGATAAAACCTTAAATGCAAAGTTGAGGAGGTTTATCCCACGGTAGTTGGCGCAGATTGTGGAGTTTCCCATTTTGTGGATTGGGCAGAGCACACTTAAATTCCAATCGTTGGGCATGCTTTCGTCCGACCATATTCTACAAAGAAGCTTATGCATTCTCCTTATCAGTTCTACGCCGCCGTGTTTGAATAGCTCGGCATATACACATATACATATTGAACCATTTAAATAAATTGTTTGCATCACGGATTCTTGTGGAGCATTCAATTTCTCAAAAAAATTCTTTAGGTTAATTTGTCTACCCTAGGGGTGTTTTTTCAATTCAAAAAATGATAGGTTTGCATAAAAGCTTGTAAGATTGAACATATTTAATTATACTTGGTAGAGATATGTTTGTCAGTATATAAAGAATAATTTATACCCATAAGTTCGAAATTGGGTTTTCGGCAAACGCTAATACCAATCCATACTATTAGTTGGTATTACATGCATATAAAAATTAAAATTAATGGCAATTTTGAAAACACTTGCATCGATCATCATTCATTGTACATTTTGTGGCTCTCAAAGACTTCGAAAAATACTTAGTTTTGATCAGATAGATATTAATTGCAACACAATTAGGCGCCTTAATGCGCTAAGTAATTATAAGCAAATAGGATCTAATCATATCTGTGACACGTACATATGTATACCTATAACTGTATTAGTTATTCATGTATTTGCTTGGATATAGCGGTATAATTGAGCGGTTATATCTGTGTGCATAGGAATTGAAGTCATATAAATCTCAAACGGCCAAAGTGTACAAGCTTATTTGCATTTAAACATGACTGTATGTATGAATGTGTGTATGTATATTTATCAGCAATCTATAGCCATAACTTCAAATATCTATGAAGGTAACTAAATTTGTATTTATTGTAGAAACATCCGCACGCACACATACTCTTTATACGTACTTTCTATATGCAGCGATTTATTTGCATTCTATAAATAAGCGTTCAAAGTTTAGTTTTAACAGGATACTCCGTTGTAGATAAAAATTTCACACTTGATTAAACAATTTGTTAAGAATGTGGAAATTTCTTTGAGCTGGCAAAGTATTTAATTGAATTGCAAATGCGACTACACATATATGCATATAAGGGAATAAGTTTTAGGCTCAAGGAAATCGCGTTAATAACTTGTTTATTATATTTGCTTGCAGTTCGTATAAATCATAATTCTGAAAAGTTGTTTAAGTGCATAATGAATTACACCTTTTTAAATGTAAATCAAAAATAATATGAGATTTTCGGTAATCCCGAAATGTCGGGATCCCTATTTATTTTCGGGACTGATTGGGATTATATTATTTTTGTTATATTGTGATTAGCAAAGACATGTAGTGTTCAATAAAAAAATCATTAAATTAACGGTTGCGCCGATGTTATAAGCTCATAAATACAAAAGATTCCTTATGTACGAGAACTTGATAATGATCGGTTTGTATGACAGCTATATGCTATAGCTATTCGACCTGAGCAACATCTTCGTCATTAGAATATAATTTCCATGCCAAATTTCCTGAATATATTTCGTCAAATAAAAAAGCTTTTCGTACAAGCTATTCATTCCATCAGTTCTGATAAAAGAACAGCTTCTTGAGGAGCAACGGACGTGTCCAAAATTTCAGATCGATATCAAAACAAGAAAAAACGTTAACTTTGGCTGCACCGAAGCTAATATACCCTTCACAGGTCGTATTTCTTTTAGTAACTATAAGTCCAGTTTGTATGGAAACTATATTCTGTAGTAATCCGACCTGAACAATTTTTTCGGAGATTATATTATCAAATGCGAAAGATTTTCATACAAGCCCTTGATTACGATCACTCGGTTTGTATGGCAACTAAATAATATAGTTAACCGATCTAAACAATTTTTTCGGAGATTACATTGTTGCTTTAGAAAATAATTTATACCAAATTTCGTGAATAGATCTTGTCAAATGCAAAAGTTTTCCATACAAGAACTTGGTTCCGATCGTTCAGTTTGTATGGCAGCTATATGCTGATCTGATCTGAACAAATTCTTCGTATATTACATATCTTAGAAAATGCCCTGTGGCAACCTTTGTGCTTTATTCCGGTCGTTCAGTTTGTATGGCAGCAATGTGTTATAGTGGTCCGATATCGGCCGTTCCGACCAAACGAGCAGCTTCTTGAAAAGAAAATGACGTTTGCAAAATTTCAAACCGATATCTTAAAAACTGAGGGACTAGTTCGTATACATACAGACAGACGGACGGACGGACAGACGGACATGGCTAAATCGATTCAGCTCAACATACTCATCATTTATATAATGGTTTGTCAAAAAAGTCTTGCGGTATTTTTATCGATGTTTTTTTTTTTAATTGAAATTGAAATGAATTTTTGATGACTCATGCCCAGCTCTTGACCGATGCTACGGCTGCTACTAAGCCGGTCTCTTCCGACCAATTCAGCGATTTTATCGCAATTTTCGACGACAGGCCTTCCGGAGCGTGGCGCATCTTCGACCACCTCTACACCAGAACGAAAACGTTGAAACCATCGTTGTGCGGTGGAAATGGAAACTGTATCGGGTTCATAAACTGCACAAATTTTATTCGCGGCTTGAGATGCATTTTTGCCTTTATCGTAGTAGTATTGTAAAATATGCCGTATTTTCTCTTTATTTTGCTCAATGTTTGCGACGCTATAATTCACGAACGACTTAAAAGAAACGACAATCAATCAAACACGTGTTAGCGCGTGAAATGAGCTTTCCAAGAAGGTATAGTATGACCCGATGCGACGAATAAAACTAGAACTACGCGCTTTCAGCGCCAACTAGCGAAAATA
Source organism: Bactrocera zonata (assembly GCA_037783105.1). Lineage (NCBI taxonomy): Eukaryota > Metazoa > Arthropoda > Insecta > Diptera > Tephritidae > Bactrocera > Bactrocera zonata. The sequence goes on from JBAWJQ010004721.1 coordinate 119,333, forward strand.
CCGCAAGACTTTCTTCTGGGCGTTCGGTGTATAAAAATACTGCGTATAAACAAACAAGCTGACAGACTCTGCTAAATCGACTCTGCTTGTCCTCTGATCTGAAGTTTCGTTTTGGGTGTTACAAACTTGATGGCAATTTACTGTTCAGCGTATAAATATATTGGACCGAGCTTACAGATGTCTCTTTGAAGGGAAGTATTGCTTAATGTCGGACAATGGGAATGATTTGTAGAATTTTCGCCGAATACCAATTCATATTCGTTACGACTACGTACAGTCGGGAAGAATGATCTTATTCGAAATCCAAACCACTGCTTTAAGATGGCGCAGAAATCACCATCCTAAATGTGCGGTACTTGTCGATATGATACTAGATCTCGAGATTCATAATTCGTATAAGATTAACCCTTTTTTCTCGAAGCGAGCTAGGCGAATTGAACGAGATCAGAATCATACATTTGGTAAATAAGATTAATTGCAAAGGGATTGAAAGTTTTGTCGGGATAAAAATCTGAATCCATTCCGGTTACGTTTATCCGACAGTAAGAATTGGTGTTATGCTTTTCTCAGAATTTTACTTGCTTCCTTCTTTACCTATGACTTAGAGTCTTCATCTGTAATGGCGATGGTAGCTCTGTTAGCTTTCAATACTGCAGAGTGTTCGAGACGATTCCAAATAATCATGGAACTTATCTGGAACCATTCCGAGCAGGAGTTATTTATTGCCTTAATTTTTGCAAGAATTCAAGTTTACTCTACCCGTAGTCGTATCTCTTAGGGGTTGGTTTTTGAAACAAAATACTATAAAGATTAGTGAAAGAGCATTGCAAAAATGCAAATTATATAAAAATACCTCCGGCAAAATTTTCATGTATATACCTATATTTTCCCATATTGGTTGGGTGGAACATAGAGTTGCTAGGTATGGATTATCAAGAAGTTTAAGACGAGTAAATAATCGCGTTTTTGCTTCCTAACTTAGTTCCAGGACTGTCAATTTTGCGGTTGAGCTTGAAATAAAAGTTTCCTTCTTAACCTATTAAGGAAAGAACGCTTAAAATTTACGTAAAATATTTGAGTTGTTAAATTAAAATCCGAAAAGAAAAAGTCTAAATGTTCACAGAGGGCGTGCCAGGAGCATGAGACGTATACGTCAGGTTGGTCCTCATACTTTTTTATTTTGTATTTTACCTTTAACTTAAATAAAAAAGGAACATTCATATTTTGAGATAAAGGAAGATTAAAAAAAAACTAGTTAACTTTTATAAAATGATAGCGTTTGAAGCATTTAGTACACAGGCCCATATTGCTTTTTCCACACATCGGAACTACCTCCACAAAGTCATCGATGCCATCGTATCTTTCGTTCGCACATTCAGCTTCACTTTTCGGTCTTCGAAAACCTCCAGATGGTTTTCTAACGCCAAGGCTACCACAGTAGTGTCTGGAAATTGCTCGACGAAAATCAATTTGGGTCAAGCCTGAACCGCTTTTCCGATGCAAAATCCAAGCATTTTGAATTGAAACGTCTATAAGCCACGTTAATATAGACCACCACCATTTTTTGCCCCTAGCGGCAATTCTGTAAGCTTTTACGCTCTGATCCATTCGATCTGTACCTCCTATTGAAGCATTGTTCATGGCTACCGCATATGGCAGGGGGACGTTGATTTTTCGGTGTACTTCTCGTGAATATCAACAGACCTTGGACACAGAATTTTTCCCGTAAATCGTTGAAGCTACAGTAACAACAGAGTTGTCCGTCCATTTGGTTATGTATATTTCTGCACCTTCCAGTTTTATGCTCTCTATGTGTCCACGTTATTTCTTTTTTAGAGCCTTTTTATCACGCAAAGGGCAAGACCTAGGAATCATAATTTCTCGCATTGCTCTAGTGCCCTCGTAGCCCCGCTCTTTAAAACCGAGCAAGACACAAACTGAAGTAAATAAGTCATCAAAATCTATGCAGTAGGGTAATTGCTTTTTTCATCATTTAGATCATCTAGCATGGAAAACAATGGCGTAGGGTTCCTTCCGTACATTTTTGGATATTCTTCTGGTATACGTGGATTAATGCCTTGGTACATCTCAAAATTTACAAGGTATCTATTTGGTCAGAAGTATGTCACTGTGCAAATCGGATGACCGTGACCATGAATTAGGCTATTCACCTTTGTGAGAGCACCGCTTATGCATATGCACATCAATTCTTACATCCATATACATGTGATACGGTTTTCTATGATTTTTCCATAATTGCATTTATTGTATTTTCTCATTTTCGCTTGCACTTTGCAAGCAGGTCCATATATACATACGCACAAACATACGTTTTTCATACCTACGCCCTCATAAGCATATACGCACAAGCTTACGTAGCTAATGAGAAAATTAGGCACAAGAAGGGATAAAAACTGGTGCTAGCATAACATTAAAACATTATTAGTAAGGCATTAGGAGTGTTAAGTGAAACAGAAAATTAATGTAAACTTAAAATTAAATAAAAATCAATTTGTTAACTGGACATTAAACTATTATTGGGCTCCTACAGTATCCTTGGGGCGTATTGAGATACCACATCTCGTATCCAAAACGCAACGGCTTTCCTCTAATAAACTGCTTAAAACTGTGTCGACCGTAATACTCTACCATAGACTCATCGTAAGATAGATCTTGTTCAGGATGAAAATTTGTGAGGCATTGCTTTTTCACTGCATCAGTAATTGGACGGATTTTCCAAATTATGTCCGATTTTCCAAGCTGTAATCTTTGAAGTGCATATAAAAAAATAATTTCGAACATATTGCGTCGCATGCTTTCGCTAACCATAGAGCACAGCATATCTGAATCTTCGCACCAGTAGTCTCTTTTTTTTGGGCGAGATGTATACCCAGTGACAATCATAATACCAATAAACACCTTCATCTCATTTACAGTAATGTTGGGATTTTGACCTTCTATTTGAACCGAGTAAGTATTGGATTCATCACATAACATCTGTAGGACCTCATAATCAATCAACTTTTCAAATTGCTGATGTGGAAAAAAGCCCGCTACAATCTGTGTAATTTGGCTCGGAAAAAAGATTTTGGTTTACCAGCGATGCTTTCAACCCAAGTTAACTGCGGTACCCGCACTTTTTGTATTTTCGCTCGAGGACCGTTTCCTTTTGAAGTATTGTGTCTCTTTCTGTTTCTACTTCTTCTTCTTTACTGGCGTAGACACCGCTTACGCGATTATAGCCGAGTCAACAACAGCGCGCCAGTCGTTTCTTCTCTTCGCTACGTGGCGCCAATTTGATATTCCAAGCGAAGCCAGGTCCTTCTCCACTTGGTCCTTCCAACGGAGTGGAGGTCTTCCTCTTCCTCTGCTTCCCGCGGCGGGTACTGCGTCGAATACTTTCAGAGCTGGAGTGTTTTCATCCATCCGGACAACATGACCTAGCCAGCGTAGCCGCTGTCTTTTAATTCGCTGAACTATGTCAATGTCGTCGTATATCTCGTACAGCTCATCGTTCCATCGAATGCGATATTCGCCGTGGCCAACGCGCAAAGGACCATAAATCTTTCGCAGAACCTTTCTCTCGAAAACTCGCAAGGTCGACTCATCGGTTGTTGTCATCGTCCAAGCCTCTGCACCGTACAGCAGGACGGGAATTATGAGCGACTTATAGAGTTTGGTTTTTGTTCGTCGAGAGAGGACTTTACTTTTCAATTGCCTACTCAGTCCAAAGTAGCACCTGTTGGCAAGAGTAATCCTGCGTTGGATTTCCAGGCTGACATTGTTGGTGGTGTTTACGCTGGTTCCAAGATAGACGAAATTATCTACAACTTCAAAGTTATGACTGTCAACAGTGACGTGAGTGCCAAGTCGCGAGTGCGACGACTGTTTGTTTGATGACAGGAGATATTTCGTCTTGCCCTCCTTCACTGCCAGACCCATTTTTTTTGCTTCCTTGTCCAGTCTGGAGAAAACAGAACTAACGGCGCGGGTGTTAAGGCCAATGATATCAATATCATCGGCGTAAGACAGCAGCTGTACACTCTTATAAAAGATTGTACTTGCTCGATTAAGTTCTGCAGTTCGAATAATTTTCTCCAGCAGCAGATTGAAGAAGTCGCACGATGGGGAGTCGCCTTGTCTGAAACCTCGTTTGGTATCGAACGGCTCGGAGAGGTCCTTCCCGATTCTGACGGAGCTTTTCGTGTTGGTCAACGTCAGCTTACACAGCCGTATTAGTTTTGCGGGGATACCAAATTCAGACATCGCGGCATAAAGGCAGCTCCTTTTCGTGCTGTCGAAAGCAGCTTTAAAATCGACGAAGAGGTGGTGTGTGTCGATTCTCCTTTCACGGGTCTTTTCCAAGATTTGGCGCATCGTGAATATCTGGTCGGTTGTTGATTTACCAGGTCTAAAGCCACACTGATAAGGTCCAATCAGTTTGTTGACGGTGGGCTTTAATCTTTCACACAATACGCTCGACAGAACCTTATATGCGATGTTGAGGAGGCTAATCCCACGGTAGTTGGCGCAGATTGTGGGGTCTCCTTTTTTATGGATTGGGCATAGCACACTTAGATTCCAATCGTTGGGCATACTTTCGTCCGACCATATTTTACAAAGAAGCTGATGCATGCTCCTTATCAGCTCTTTGCCGCCGTGTTTGAATAGCTCGGCCGGCAATCCATCGGCCCCTGCCGCTTTGTTGTTTTTCAGACGGGCAATTGCTATTCGAACTTCTTCATGGTCGGGCAATGGAACGTCTGCTCCATCGTCATCGATTGGGGTATCGGGTTCGCTTTCTCCTGGTGCTGTGCGTGCACTGCCATTCAGCAGGCTGGAGAAGTGTTCCCTCCATAATTTAAGTATGCTCTGGGCATCGGTGGCTAGATCACCTTGGGGGGTTCTACAAGAGTATGCTCCGGTCTTGAAACCTTCTGCAAGCCGCCGCATCTTTTCGTAGAATTTTCGAGCATTAACCCTGTCGGCCAGCTTATCAAGCTCTTCGTACTCACGCATTTCGGCCTCTTTCTTTTTCTGTCTACAAATGCGTCTCGCTTCCCTCTTCAACTCTCGGTATCTATCCCATCCCGCACGTGTTGTGGTCGATCGTAACGTTGCGAGGTAGGCAGCCTGTTTTCTCTCCGCTGCAACAAGGCACTCCTCGTCGTACCAGCTGTTCTTTTGCGCTTTCCGAAAACCAATGGTTTCGGTTGCAGCTGTACGTAAGGAGTTTGAAATGCCGTCCCACAGTTCCCTTATACCGAGTTGTTGACGAGTGCTCTCAGAGAGCAGGAGTGCAAGCCGAGTAGAAAAACGTTCGGCTGTCTGTTGTGATTGCAGCTTCTCGACGTCAAACCTTCCTTGTGTTTGTTGGCGTGCGTTTTTTCCTGCACAGAGGCGGGTGCGAATCTTGACTGCAACAATATAGTGGTCCGAGTCGATGTTACGACCTCGGAGCGCACGCACATCTAAAACACTGGAGACGTGTCTTCCGTCTATCACAACATGATCGATCTGGTTGGTGGTTTTTCGATCCGGAGACAGCCAGGTAGCATGATGTATCTTCTTATGCTGGAATCTAGTACTACAGATAACCATATTTCGGGCCCCGGCGAAGTCGATCAGCCTCAACCCATTTGGGGATGTTTCCTCGTGGAGGCTGAATTTACCGACCGTAGTGCCAAAGATACCTTCTTTGCCCACCCTGGCATTGAAGTCGCCAAGCACGATTTTGACATCGTGGCGGGGGCATCTCTCATAAGTGCGCTCCAAGCACTCATAAAAGGCATCTTTGGTCACATCGTCCTTCTCTTCCGTCGGGGCGTGGGCGCAAATCAGCGATATGTTGAAGAACCTCGCTTTGATGCGAATTGTGGCTAGACGTTCATTCTCCGGAGTGAATGAAAGTACTCGGCGACGGAGTCTTTCTCCCACCACGAATCCAACACCAAACTTGCGCTCCTTTATATGGCCACTGTAGTAAATGTCACAAGGACCTACTCGTCTCTGTCCTTGTCCCGTCCATCGCATTTCTTGGACGGCGGTGATGTCAGCCTTTATCTTTACAGAGGACATCTACCAGCTGGGCAGCGGCACCTTCCTAGTTAAGGGACCGGACATTCCAGGTGCATGCCCTCAAATCATAGTCCTTATTTCGTTTGCCATGGTCGTCATCAAAATGGGGGTCTCTCATCCGAGGCTGTTGTAAACTTTTGCATTGGGGGTGTTTTTTTACGTGGCGGGTCCCAAACCCAGCGCACAACCCTATGCAGGGGGTGTTTCGCCTTCTCACTTTAGCTCGCCTTCAAACGGATGTTCTTAGGCTACCGAGAGGATGGAATTCCGAGTTTCGATGGAATTTTCGGAGATCACGGATTTTGATTGGCCCACATGTTGGTCGTCATTTATGTCCTCACGATCACTTAACACTGAACAATCGATAAAGATAGCAGATTCTCACGCATCAGTCGACATATAGATGGCGCCACCAGGGGGCGCCAGATTCAAAAAGTCCTGTTTACTTTGGTAGGCACCTTGCACAAGTATATACGTTTATTTGTGATAGTATATGTGTTTGCAGGAGGATGGAGTCATGTGTAGAAGTTCACGCAAGTGAGGAAAGTTCTCTAATCGCCATTCACTTGGGAGTGGCCAGAAACGATTCTTTTACATATGACTCAAGCAGCTCACGACTTCCGGTCTTTGACCAAGTATCCTCTGGGTAGCCTAAGAACATCCGTTTGAAGGCGAGCTAAAGTGAGAAGGCGAAACACCCCCTGCATAGGGTTGTGCGCTGGGTTTGGGACCCGCCACGTAAAAAACCATCTCCAATGAAAAATCGCAAACAGCCTCGGATGAGAGACCCCCCTTTTGATGACGACCACGGCAAACGAAATAAGGACTATGATTTGAGGGCATGCACCTGGAATGTCCGGTCCCTTAATTGGGACGGTGCCGCTGCCCTGCTGGTAGATGTCCTCGTAAAGATAAAGGCTGACATCACCGCCGTCCAAGAAATGCGATGGACGGGACAAGGACAGAGACGAGTAGGTCCTTGTGACATCTACTACAGTGGCCATATAAAGGAGCGCAAGTTTGGTGTTGGATTCGTGGTGGGAGAGAGACTCCGTCGCCGAGTACTATCATTCACTCCGGAGAATGAACGTCTAGCCACAATCCGCATCAAAGCGAGGTTCTTCAACATATCGCTGATTTGCGCCCACGCCCCGACGGAAGAGAAGGACGATGTGACCAAAGATGCCTTTTATGAGTGCTTGGAGTGCACTTATGAGAGATGCCCCCGCCACGATGTCAAAATCGTGCTTGGCGACTTCAACGCCAGGGTGGGCGAAGAAGGTATCTTTGGCACTACGGTCGGTAAATTCAGCCTCCACGAGGAAACATCCCCAAATGGGTTGAGGCTGATCGACTTCGCCGGGGCCCGAAATATGGTTATCTGTAGTACTAGATTCCAGCATAAGAAGATACATCAAGCTACCTGGCTGTCTCCGGATCGAAAAACCACCAACCAGATCGATCATGTTGTGATAGACGGAAGACACGTCTCCAGTGTTTTAGATGTGCGTGCGCTCCGAGGTCGTAACATCGACTCGGACCACTATATTGTTGCAGCCAAAACTCGCACCCGCCTCTGTGCAGCAAAACACGCACGCCAACAAACACAAGGAAGGTTCGACGTCGAGAAGCTGCAATCACAACAGACAGCCGAACGATTTTCTACTCGGCTTGCACTCCTGCTCTCTGAGAGCACTCGTCAACAACTCGGTATAAGGGAACTGTGGGACGGCATTTCAAACTCCTTACGTACAGCTGCAACCGAAACCATTGGTTTTCGGAAAGTGCAAAGGAACAGCTGGTACGACGAGGAGTGCCGTGTCGCAGCGGAGAGAAAACAGGCTGCCTACCTCGCAACGTTACGATCGACCACAACACGTGCGGGATGGGATAGATACCGAGAGTTGAAGAGGGAAGCGAGACACATTTGTAGACAGAAAAAGAAAGAGGCCGAAATGCGTGAGTACGAAGAGCTTGATAAGCTGGTCGACAGGGGTAATGCTCGAAAATTCTACGAAAAGATGCGGCGGCTTACAGAAGGTTTCAAGACCGGAGCATACTCTTGTAGAACCCCCAAGGTGATCTAGCCACCGATGCCCAGAGCATACTTAAATTATGGAGGGAACACTTCTCCAGCCTGCTGAATGGCAGTGAACACACAACACCAGGAGAAAACGAACCCGATACCCCAATCGATGACGATGGAGCAGATGTTCCATTGCCCGACCATGAAGAAGTCCGAATAGCAATTGCCCGTCTAAAAAACAACAAAGCGGCAGGGGCCGACGGATTGCCGGCCGAGCTATTCAAACACGGCGGCGAAGAGCTGATAAGGTGCATGCATCAGCTTCTTTGTAAAATATGGTCGGACGAAAGTATGCCCAACGATTGGAATTTAAGTGTGCTATGCCCAATCCATAAAAAAGGAGACCCCACAATCTGCGCCAACTACCGTGGGATTAGCCTTCTCAACATCGCATATAAGGTTCTGTCGAGCGTATTGTGTGAAAGATTAAAGCCCACCGTCAACAAACTGATTGGACCTTATCAGTGTGGCCTCAGACCTGGTAAATCAACAACCGACCAGATATTCACCATGCGCCAAATCTTGGAAAAGACCCGTGAAAGGAGAATCGACACTCACCACCTATTCGTCGATTTCAAAGCTGCTTTCGACAGCACGAAAAGGAGCTGCCTTTATGCCGCGATGTCTGAATTTGGTATCCCCGCAAAACTAATACGGCTGTGTAAACTGACGCTGAGCAACACTCAAAGCTCCGTCAGGATCGGGAAGGACCTCTCCGAGCCGTTCGATACCAAACGAGGTTTCAGACAAGGCGACTCCCTATCGTGTGACTTTTTCAATCTGCTGCTGGAGAAAATTATTCGAGCTGCAGAACTTAATCGAGCAGGTACAATCTTTTACAAGAGTGTACAGCTGCTGGCGTATGCCGATGATATTGATATCATCGGCCTCAACACCCGCGCCGTTAGTTCTGCTTTCTCCAGACTGAACAAGGAAGCAACTCAAATGGGTCTGGCAGTGAACGAGGGCAAGACGAAATATCTCCTGTCATCAAACAAACAGTCGTCGCACTCGCGACTTGGCTCCCACGTCACTGTTGACAGTCATAACTTTGAAGTTGTAGATAATTTCGTCTATCTTGGAACCAGCATTAACACCACCAACAATGTCAGCCTGGAAATCCAACGCAGGATTACTCTTGCCAACAGGTGCTACTTCGGACTGAGTAGGCAATTAAAAAGTAAAGTCCTCTCTCGACGAACAAAAACCAAACTCTATAAGTCGCTCATTATATTCGTCCTGCTATATGGTGCAGAGGCTTGGACGATGACAACAACCGATGAGTCGACGTTGCGAGTTTTCGAGAGAAAAGTTCTGCGAAAGATTTATGGCCCTTTGCGAGTTGGCCACGGTGAATATCGCATTCGATGGAACGATGAGCTGTACGAGATATACGACGACATTGACATAGTTCAGCGAATTAAAAGACAGCGGCTACACTGGCTAGGTCATGTTGTCCGGATGGATGAAAACGCTCCAGCTCTGAAAGTATTCGACGCAGTACCCGCCGCGGGAAGCAGAGGAAGAGGAAGACCTCCACTCCGTTGGAAGGACCAAGTGGAGAGGGATCTGGCTTCGCTTGGAATATCCAATTGGCGCCACGTAGCGAAGAGAAGAAACGACTGGCGCGCTGTTGTTGACTCGGCTATAATCGCATAAGCGGTGTCTACGCCAGTAAAGAAGAAGAAGAAGCTTTTTCAGGATTAAGGCAAGGAGCCGAAAAAATACAGCTTTAAGTTGAAACTAGAAATAAGTTGGATTCAGGGCGAATATCACAGTTTTATTTGCCGTTATTTGCAAGGAAGTATTAGCTACAATATTTTTTGGAAATCTAAATCAATTTTCATACTTATCCTTCTAGTTTATTTTATTTAATGCGTACTACAATTTATTTAAAAAATATAGTTAATATATTTTTTTTACTTTTAAATGTTGATTAAAAATACACTCGTGGCCACGCATATCTTACCACACAACATTTTCAAGTATTGTGCATATATGACTACATTTTATAGCGGTACTATTTGCGGTATAGAAATTTTTTATTCAAAAATAAATTAATGACATGTTACTAATTAAAAATATTAAAAATTAAAAACTAAATACATTCAGCTATAGATAAATCAATTGAAAGTTAGTGGGCTTAACAAAATGAGCTCGAATTGTAAGAAAATGTACACTATATTTGAAATTAATAATAATTAATTAATTAATTAATTTGTTTTTAATTGAAACAAGAAGTTTAACTTTAAAAACAATAAAATAACTTTTTTATAGAAAAAGAAAATAAATTTGTGTTTTATATTATAGATATTATAATTTCGATTACGTGTGCTTAATAAACACATAAAAAAAACTAAATTAAAGAAAATTCCGAACGAACGAAAAAGTCCGAAAAAAATTTAAAGGGTCAGTAGGGTAATCCGGCCCATTTTTGTCATTTTTTAATAGAAATTTTTATTTTACAATATAACTTTTTCACATATCATGAGATACATCGTGGAGTGTATAAACAAATTTATGAAATGCGTTTTTTCACTGGCGAACACGATTTCTCATGTTTTGATCATCTGAAACACAAAAACTCAATTTATCTTTAAAAAGTACGTGAGTGGTTGTCGTCTACTGCATAGAATCATGAAAAAAATGTTGATAAATAAAAAAGTAATTAACATTTTTTTTTAATTTTTCCCCATGTTTTTTTACATAAATTTTTTCGTAACATTGTCAATAAATTATAATATTTATATAGGGACGAAGCCAGGTGTTTTGTGAACATTTAAAAAAACAAATAAGCAAATCGGTTAAGTAGTTCGGCCGGAATCATGTCCACCAATTTAAAAAAGTGTGTGCTGGAGAAAAACGCGCTTAAAGCTTGAGGTGTGCACTCCGAGCGCTCCGAACCTCGAGCGGTATTATTACTTTTGGGCCTTTTTCGAAAACTTCCAATGATAAAGTAGATTTCTACATTATTTCTAAGGGTACAAGAAAACAGAAAATGCAAAAAAAAAAACAATATTTTGAAAAAGGATTAACCTACTGATCCTTAAAAGTATATTGGTAAGGTTTTCGTGGCCACGAGTGTAAAGATCTCAAAAAAGTTTTGGATTTGCAAACTTTCTTAGTTTTTGAATTTATCATCTAACCTAAAAAAAATACACATGTGACTATATTCAAGTATTCTAAGTGGGAATATCGGAAGGAAGGCCTGTACTTGTTCAAGGTATATCTACTTAATAGCAACCCTTTACTTAAAATTAAAAATTGGAATAGAGATACAGTATTTTTTATTGGGTTATAGAAAGCTCGTAAAGAATATCGGTTTCCCAATCTACCAGCATTACTTGGGCTCATTCTCCTCTATAGCTCTATTAAACCGAAGCTGTTTAGAATAGTTCACGGGTTCAAGATTATCGCAAGCAGACCCTTTAATTAAAAAGCCTGTACTGAAATAAGCAATACTTGTTATTGCGGTATGTCTTGCAAATCGGCTGGATTTAGTTGAAAAGTTGTTTCATTTTAACACTGACGAATACTTCAGCTAAAGCCTTAAAAACTTGGAGGTTCATTTAAAACGTTTTATTTTCACAGATATTCCTCCAGTTGTATGATCGTAGCTATTCATCTATTTAATAAAGATTATTACTTCACTGAAGAATTTTCAAGCTCAAAGTTTTTATCATCATCGATATCCCTCCAGATTTTGTGGAAAACTCAAACAAAACATCGGTCGTAGCTATTAATCTATCCAGTAATCTTAGAACCTTCGGCCTGTTCTAGCGAACGATTTTCAAGATCAAAACGGTGGAAACCCTGTGGCTCCGTTGAAAGGTTTTATCTTTACCGAGGTCTTTCCATTATTACTATGACTTACATAATCTCTACAAAGTCGATGATGTTTAAGGTATGTAGTCCAAGAAAACAAGATAATATTCGTTGGACTTTTGAGTTGTAGTTCTGAATGGGTCCGAAGTTTTACCATATAAGAAAGGGAATTTGACAAAATCATTATTATCGATGGATTGATTATATAAATATAGTTCTGAATAAATGACATATTTGGTTAAAAATTCTGAAGAATTTTAATTTTTCAAATTTTACCTTCTTAAACAAAAATAATTTTAAAACAGAACTCATTGCCTTCGTCAATATGCTTTTGGAGCAATCGCAATAAGTCCTAGCTACCTGTAAGCTCCAAATGAGGCGCATTATCCACTTGTGAGTACATATTTTACCTCTTTCGGCAAGCGGTAAGTAATATATTTGTATGTGCTAATGTGGCAGCCATTCATGCTGCTCTACCATTTTTTTACCACAAGTTTTGCCAATCGTAATTGCAGCTTTTGCTTTAACGTTCTTTTTGGAACGAAGTTCCTTACGGCAGGCTTGCAGAAGAAGGGATTTTGTTGCGGGAGCTAATTGAAAAAAAAGAGATAGTAAAAACCGTAAGAAATAACCCGTAAGAAATATCCGTAAGAAATAACCCGTAAGATCGCTAGTTATAGCCTACTTTTAGGTCTTGCTCTATTATAGCTCTATTATATCATTTGTAATAACAATTGATAATTTAAAACAAAAAAATATTTACCAATTTTTTCTTATTTTTTGCATAAAAAAAATTTCACTTTGAACAAAATATTAAAATTTCATTGAAGTGAAAGGAATTAGTATGGCCACAACGATATTGTGTACATGCAAAATGGACAGCTGTGTTGTCTTGTGTACATGACGGCCATGCTGCACTAAATACGTTTATGGGGAGTTGAATTGTTGCATATTTTTTGGCGCAGGCTTTGAGGAAATAACCCGTAAGAAAAAGACTGTAGATCACTAGTTATAGCCTACCTTTAGGTTTTGCAAAATAATTAGGCATGAAAATCTGTAACATTATTGTGTACGCAAATTAGTTTTGAGTGAATTGCGGAACGCATAGAGCGCAACAGACTGCAAAACATCTGCCAAATATTAAAATACAGACGTTCTTATGGACACTGTTATTTTGACAGCTGCACGATGGAAAGAGGAGGTAGAGTGGTGATGTCACTAATATGTAAAATGTAAAATTATTCACAGGTCTAACAAACTTGACTTTATTTTACAAATAAAAGCATAAAATAGTTCTATTATATCATTTGTAATAACAATTGATAATTTAAAACAAAAAAAGTTTACCAATTTTTATTTAGATATAATTTGAATTATTTTTTTATTTTACGTAATTCATTATTTCTTAAAATACTAAATTTTCTTAATACTTATCTGTATTAAATAAAAACTAATCAGCGAAATTTGAGATAAAAACCAGGACAACCTACATAAAAATAAAAATTAAGCACAATTTTTTTTGCAAATTGTATCGATTCTACATTATCCGAAGGAACTTCGTTCCTGCCTGGTGTCCCACGACAGCGCATTTCTTTTTCTTTCAACTAACGCCCGCAGACACTATTAACGCCTTAATGGTCAGTCCGTCTGTCACATAGTTGCTTTTTTGCACACAAAGCGCAATTTCTTGATGATGTTGCAAGTAAAAACTAGGCAAAAAAACGAGTAGGTAAACTCCCAAAGCCTTGACAAATCTGAACTCAATCGCCCGTAAGTGTGCATAAAAACCCAATATATGTAGATACGACGGAGGTTTGACGGGTTAGGTTAACTTATTGAATAGAACAATATTTTCAGAAAATGGTATTTCTGGATTGGTTTTGAGTCGACAAAAGTCGCTCTCATAATAAGCCCAAGGTGTTTCCACGAACTTGTACTATGTACTTTTTATCCTTATTGAAGACCTAATAGGATTTTGGACAAGCTCTACATGTGAAATTTAAAGGCGAAAATTCTCATTTGACTGCCTATAGAATATGGTCGTTTATTTTTTTGTCCAGTTCCTACACTTTCTTTTCGAACCTTCTTCAGTTGTTACACATGTAAAATCTAATACATCTCGTAGTTGTGGTTCTTGGCTTTTGGATCCGGTTTTTCGACCGTGTAGTTAGTTTTAGGGTCTCCAAGGAGTTTTGGCGAGCTTCGGCTAAAGCGATAGTCTTCAATCGAATATATATTCCGTTATTTTATGATTTACAGAACCAATTTATCCTGGTAGTAAGATTATTTATTGGTTTTTTAGTCTCCAAGTAATTTGGATGGATCCCGTCTGAAGCGATAATGTAAAATCGAATAAAGTTTCCATTTTATTAGGTTTACAGACCCAACTAAACTAGAAAACGTAATTTCTCTATCACTCATGGCTCAGCTCATATTTTTCAAATTTTCAATCTTACTCTTTGGATCTGACGAACTTCGGCTAAAACGACGGTACATAATCGAATAAAACTTAAATTTTTTTTTGGATTTGCAGACCCGCCTGCTCTGTGAAGCGTTATCTCTACATAACTCATGTCTCATACTCATTTTTTTAAATTTAATCCTACTCTTTGTATCTGGTGTTTCGATGTTGTATTTAGTTTTAGAGTCTCCAAGTAGTTCTGACCAATTTTGAATAATGCGATACTATTTAAGCGAATGAATATTCCGTTATTTTTGGTCACAAAGCTGCGTGATCTTGGTAGTTATTTTTTAGTTGGTTTTAGAGTCTTCAAGTAGTTTGGATGGACCTTGACCTAAGTTTTAGTCTATAATTAAATACATTCCCTATGGAGTTAAAGACCCTAATGATTTTGTAAGCTTGATGCTTCTATCAGTCATGCCTTTACGCATGATTTTTTTTTTTCAATTTAATTCATTCCAAAGAGCTTTTTCTTTTTCTTCTTTACTGGCGTAGACACCGCTTACGCGGTTATAGCCAAGTTAACGAGCAAAGGTCTCCTTCTTCACCTGGTCTTTCAAACACAGTGGAGGTCTTTCTCTTCCTCTACTTCCCTCAGCGGGTACTGAACTGGTGAAGAAATTACTATAAATCAAGCGCCTTCGGAACTAAACTGTCTTCCATGTGACGCTTACTCTATACTCCTGTGAATGAATAATATTCTCCTACAGTCCCGAACCTATATAGTGTCGCTCCGATTAGTCTTTTGCACTCGTGGAGTTTTAAAATATACGAACATGATTATTCAAGGTGCCACTGACCTATGAAACTGTTCTCGTTTACAGTCATATTTACATACACATGCCTATGTACACATACGCCCTTAAGCCGACATACGCATTTAATGGCTGACGAGATTTACACTTAGTACACTTTGTTGCGAATTTTGTGCGGTTGTACGAGTTACAAGCATGGACACTCATACTATATTTGATATACTTGTATGATGGACACATATATATTTTTACGTCGGAAAAGTCCTTGTAAATCGTGCTGATAACTGATAAATAGATTAGTGTGTGTTTTAAATAATCATGCACTCGCACATATCCGCACCGACACTAGCCTTCGCATGTAACTACAAACACACACTCTTCTTTATACAAACATGCAAGCTCTTCAAAGAAAGCCCAACTGGCTCATACGCACCAAATGTGAAACATAAAAATTCACACACATATCTATTTAGCAAATTTGTATTGGTGTACGACGTGTGTTTGCCTTCACTTTCTCCACCCGCATGCATTTAGTTTTCCTTGCGGCTGCCAGAATTTGCGTAGCAACAAAAAAATTAGGATTTGCTTCCTCGAATTAAGTGGATTGTTTTATACCCTTAACAGGGTAAATTAACTTTGTGAAAAATTTTTTTATACTCTGAAAGAAATTTCATAGATCCAAAAAGCTGCTCATTTGTTGCGAGCGTTGATATCAGATCAAACCGGCTGATCAAAATCAAGTCCTTGAATGGAAAACTTTTTAGATGGTAATATATATTTTCAAAATTAGCGTAAACTTTTATCTAAGACTGTGTTGGAATATCCGTAGATATTGTTCGAACCAGACTAGTATAGCATACAGCTGCTATACAAACTGGCTGATCAAAATCAAATACTTTTTAGGAAAACTTTCTTATTTCATGATAGATATTCATGAAATTTCACAATGCTTTTTGTTCACGGCAGCGCTAAAATTTCCGGTAATATTATTCAGATCGGACACCACAGCATATAGCTGCCATATAAACTGGATGCTCAAAATTAAGCAAAATATAATATTAAATTCATTATGCCAAAAGAACTACACCTGTGTAGGGTATTATAGCTTCGGTGCAACTTACTTTCGTGTTTTTATGCTTACAAACTCGCTTGAAGGCACTTAGCGTGTGCTTAGGCTGCTGCGTGGGGTGTGTGCTAAGTAGGGTATAATCTAGGAAAGCAGCCTAACGCTGACGCCGCAGCAGTGATTTCCAACTGATTATCCATTTTTTTTTTGTGCGCTAACTTAAGCTAACACAGATTTAAGGAGAATTTTGCTACTAGCACTAGACATACTATGTACATACATAGACACACACACGCACATATATGTATATATATTTATGATTATGGTGAAATGTAGAAACGTATAAACATATAAAAGACTAAGCATGAGTTAATACACTATATATTTATTTGTTCGTAAGTGCAAAACCAAACTGCTGTTGTTGTTGTTATAACTACGTCACTCATACGCATAGCCACGCTTGCCCAACTTTGTAGTTTATGCGAGGGCTGCTATATATATTTCTGGCCTAATAATGAAAATAGGCATATTTATCAACGAAAATGGTTTTTTTTTCGTTTTTTTTTTCGTCGCATTTGGCTGGTCTTGTAAGACCCACACGTTCGATTGCTGTTTTGTTTCGGGCTCATACGCATAGATCCATGATTCGTCAACTGTGACGATCTTATAAACGTCTTTTGAAGCACCGCGATCGTATTTTTTCAGCATTTCTTACCACCAATCCACACGAGCCTTTTTTAGAGCGATTGTCAAATTGTGCAGGATCCAACGAGAACAAACCTTTTCTACGGCCAGGTGTTCATGCAATATCGAATGTATGCTGGTAGGAGAAATGCATAGGCATGCCTCTATCTGAAGGTATGTTACATGACGGTCTTGCATTGTCAGTTCACGTACGGCATCGATGTTTTCTTCCACAACGGCTGTATTTGGACGACCTTCACGGAATTCGTCTTTGAGCGAGCGTCGGACACGATTGAATTCGTTGTACCAGTTTTTCACAGTGCTATAGGATGGTGCTTCATAGCCATACAAAGATTTTAGTTCATCGATGCACTCTTGTCGTGATAATCCACGTCGAGAGTTGTGAAAAATGATCGCACGAAAATGTACACGAGTTAATTCCATTTTTTGGCCGAGATGAATTTTTTAATTCCCTGTAAATAAAACAATTCACGATTAAATGACAAAACGTTCTGAGTGATGTTATGCTAAAAAATGTCAAACTTTCCAATGGAAATGTCAGATTGCACCTGGCAACACTTAGTGTTGCCTAGTCCAGAAATATATATAGCAACCTATGTATGGATCATAGTAATGTTTAATCAACTGACAATTAGTTGTTGCCTGCGTATTTGTTGTTATTATTATTGCTTTTGTTATTTCTATGCTGTTGCCGTGCGCATAAACCTGTGGTCCACATTAACTATGCTAATATTATGACGACTTGTTGTGCACAAGTTGTGTCGAAAATCAATTATGAACTTCATAATGCCTTAATCGTTGCGACAGGAGGCCTCTAATGAAGAACAACCAACAGAAAGGATGCGAAGAAAAGAAACAAAGCAAATCTTAAGACAAAAATGTCGCAAATTCGTTAAGCATTTGGCGGTCGAATTATGGATTTGTAATGAAGTGTGGTTGCTGAAGTTAGCAATTTATGCACCGATTCGATTTGAGGGATTTCATCGAGGGTATGGCCCGTTTTGCTGCTCAATAGCACAAGTGTTTGTATGATGAAAACATTCTACGAAAGGCCAAGGAATTTCTCTGGTAGTAGAAGCATACCTTAGGCAGCAGAAAAGGGCAGAACGATATTTTCATCAAAAAGTTAAAAAAGTTCAGGAAGCTATTATATATACTTCTTCTTTACTGGCGTAGACGCCGCTTACGCGATTATAGCCCAGTTAACAACAGCGCGCCAGTCGTTACTTCGTTTCGCTACGTGGCACCAACTGAATATTCCAAGCGAAGCCAGGTCCTTCTCCACTTTGTCCTTCCAACGAAGTGGTGGTCTTTCTCTGCTTCCTCTGGCGGGTACTGCGTCGAATACTTTCAGAGCTGGAGTGTTTTCGTCCATTGGGAGAACATGACCCAGCCGGCGCAGCCGCTGTCTTATAATTCGCTGAACTATGTGCATCTCATCATATATCCCATACAGCTCATCGTTCCATCGAATGCGCAGAACTTTTCTCTCAAAAACTCGCAACGTCGACTCATAAGTTGTTGTCAAGCCTCTGCATCATATAGCAGGACGGGAATTATGAATGACTTATAGAGTTTGATTTTTGTTCTTCGAACGAGTACTTTACTCTCAATTTCCTACTCAGTCCAAAGTAGCACCTGTTGGCAAGAGCAATTCTACGTTGGATTTCCAGGCCATAGTAGGTGGGGTTAATGCTGGTTCCCAAATATACGAAACTATCTACAACTTCAAAGTTGTGACTATCAACAGTGACGTGAGAGCCAAGTCGCGAGTGCGACGACTGTTTGTTTGATGACAGGAAATATTTCGTCTTACCCTCGTTCAGTGCCAGACACATTTGCTTTGCTTTCCTGACCAGTACGGAGAAATTAGAACTTAGAGCGCGGGTGTTGAGGCCGATGGCATCAATATCATCGGCTCGATTAAGTTCTGTAGCTCGAATTGTTTTCTCCAGCAGCAGGTTGAAGAAGTCGCACGATAGGGAGTCGCCATGTCTGAAACCTCGTTTGGTATCGAACGGCTCGGAACGGTCCTTCCCGATCCTGACAGAGTTTTCGGTGTTGCTCAACGTCAGTTTACACAGCCGAATTAGTTTTGCGGGGATACCAAATTCAGACATCGCGGCATAAAGGCAGCTCCTTTTCATGCCGTCGAAAGCAGCTTTGAAATCGACGAAGAGGTGGTGTGTGTCGATTCTCCTTTCACGGGTCTTTTTCAAGACTTGGCGCATGGTGAATATCTGGTCGGTTGTTGATTTTCTAGGTCTACGGCCACACTGATAAAGTTCAATCAGTTTGTTGACGGTGGGCTTTAATATTTCACACAATACGCTCGATAGAATCTTACACGAGTTGCGTCGTCAAACGACTCCACCACTTTCAAACTTGTCGATATACCAAAAAAGATAAGTATTTTCTAAATATTTTTCTGTCCTCTAAAATGTAAGTTGAATCTTCAGATTCAACTACATACATACATATTAACATGCATAAATACATAAATAAAGAAATATGCATAAACAAGTAATCATCTTTTAAATTCCTTTAAAAATGAAATCCAATGCCACTGTTGTATTTGATATGTTTATTTAAGATATGCCCGGTCGTTGATGCTGAGGAATGTCAAGTCAGCACAAAGACTCCAAGTAAATCTAGCAATTAAGATTCTTATAAGGAATAACATGATTAATAATAAACTGAACGGCAAGTCACACAGTACGGAAAATTAGCCGGAGTTTTTTATTCAAACGGAAAATATGTAATTTCTCATAAATTACATATAATATCGTAATTCACGCGATGTTGAGGAGACTTATCCCAGGGTAGTTGGCGCAGATTGTGGGGTCTCCCATTTTGTGGATTGGGCAGAACACGCTTAAATTCCATTCGTTGGGCATGTTTTCGTCCGACCATATTTTACAAAGAAGCTGATATATGCTCCTATCAGTTCTTCGCCGCCGTGTTTGAATAACTCGGCCGGCAATCCATCGACCCCCACCGCTTTGTTGTTCCTCAGACGGGTAATTGCTATTCGAAGCTCCTCATGGTCAGGCAATGGAACGTCTGCTCCATCGTCGTCGATTGGGGAATCGGGTTCGCCTTCTCCTGGCGTTGTGCGTTCACTGCCATTCAGCAGGCTGGAGAAGTGTTCCCTCCATAATTTAAGTATGCTTTGAGCATCGGTGACTAGATCGCCTTTGGGGGTTCTACAAGAGTATGCTCTGGTCTCGAAACCTTCTGTAAGCCGCCGCATTTTTTCGTAGAATTTTCGAGCATTATCCCTGCCGGACAGCTTATCAAGCTCTTCGTACTCACGCATTTCGGCCTCTTTCTTTTTCTGTCTACAAATGCGTCTCGCTTCCCTCTTCAACTTTCGGTATCTATCCCATCCCGTACGTGTCGTGGTCGATCGCATCGTTGCGAGGTAGGCAGCCTGTTTTCTCTCAACCCTTGTCGTACCATCTGTTCTTTTGCACTTTCCGAAAACTAATGGTTTCGGTTGCAGCTGTACGTAAGGAGTTTGAAATGCCGTCCCACAGTTCCCTTATACCGAGTCGTTGACGAGTGCTCTCAGCGAGCAAGAGTGCAAGCTGGGTAGAAAATCGTTCGGCTGTCTGTTGCAACTTAGACGTCGAACCTTCCTCGTGTTTGTTGACGTGCGTTTCTTGCTGCACAGAGGCGGGTGCAAATCTTGGCTGCAACAAGATAATGGTCCGAGTGGATGTTAGGACCTCGGAGCGTACGCACGTCTAAAACACTGGAGACGTGTCTTCCATCTATCACAACATGATCGATCTGGTTGGTGGTATTTCGACCCGGAGACAGCCAGGTAGCTTGATGTATTTTCTTATGCTGGAATTTAGTACTACAGACAACCATATTTCGGGCCCCGGCGAAGTCAATCAGCCTCAACCCGTTTGGGGATGTTTCCTCGTGAAGGCTGAATTTACTGACCGTCGTACCAAAGATACCTTCTTTGCCCACCCTGGTGTTAAAGTCGCCAAGCACAATTTTGACATCGTGGCGGGTGCAGCGCTCATAGGTGTGCTCCAAGCGCTCATAGAAGGCATCTTAGGTCACATCGGCCTTCTCTTCCGTCGGGGCGTGGGCGGAAATCAGCGATATGTTGAAGAACCTCGCTTTGATGCTGATTGTGGCTAGACGTTCATTCACAGGAGTGAATGAGAATACTCGATGACGGAGTCTTTCTCCCACCACGAATCTCACACCAAACTTGCGCTCCTTTATATGGCCACTGTAGTAACACACAAGGACCTATTCGTCTTAGTCCTTGTCCCGTCCATCGCATTTCTTGGACCGTGGTGATGTCAGCCTTCACTCTAACGAGAACATCAACCAGCTGGGGAGCGGTACCTTCCCAATTAAGGGACCGGACATTCCTGGTGCATGCCCTCAATTCGTAGTCCTTATTTCGTTTGCCATGGTCCTCATCAAAAGTGCTCTCAACCGAGGCTGATCGCTACTTTTCATGGGGGGTGTTTTTTTTAAGTGTCGGTTCCCAAACCCAGCGCACAATCCTATGCAGGGGATGTTTCTCCTTCTCACTTTAGCTTGCCTTCAAACGGATGTCCTTAGGCTACTCAGAGGATACTTGGTCAAAGATCGGGAGTCGTGAGCTTGAGACATATGTAAGAGCGTCGTTCCTGGGCACTCCCAAGTGAATGGCGATCAGATAACTTTCCTCACTTGCGTGAACTTCTACTCATGACTCTATTATCCGAACTACTTGCGAACTTAAAAAATCGAAATTTCTTTTTCTATAGAAAGTATGTGTACATGTATCGAATATATATAGTTAATCGAGACTTTGGATTCGGTCGGATAAAAAATTTGAGCCTATCTAATAGTAGACCACAAGAGGATGTGAGAGCACCGGCGCCCTCCCCTTCTACAGATAGCGGTTCTAGTTTACCTTTTTTTGCTAGCTCATCAGCTTTATAATTTCCTGAGAATCCGCAGTGGCTTGACGCCTATACCAGTCTTATCACAAAGAGACACGATGCTATTGATAACACGGTTAGGTACTCCTTGACCAACCCTGAAAGCACTGTTAATGAGTTCAAGACTAGTATCCTCGCCCTGTTATCTGAGTTCATGGTCATTTCTCTGAGGAAGTCTGGACTCTGGAGCAGTAAATCTACCGCTACCTTGCTTCAATATCGGCTTGAAAAACACTGCACACAACATATCTGATAACTTTCGAAGCCCTACACCTTCCGCCGATGTTTACGGGCACCATATACACAGACACTAAGTGCCATAGTTGGATTGGACTTTAGTGCATCACATATGTTGATAAGCTCACCAGTTTTACTCTCTCGAGTTTCTTTGCAAGTGTTGTCTTTTCTAGAGCCCTCCACCACATAAAGACTCCATTGAACACAATAGGCTTGACTACGGTGTCATAGAGCCAAAGAACCAATTTTGCTGAGAGACCCCACCTTTTGCCAATAATTGCTCTACAGCAGTATAAGGCAACTGATGCCTTATTTGCTCTCTTTTCAATATTCGGCTTCCTTGGGCCTAGACTTTTTCACTGTATCCGTCGGTTGCAGACAGGTGTCCATCATTTGTAGCAGCGGCGGCACCAGGACTGTATTTTCTAGTTTATTGGGAGTTGATGGCGAAACCACTTCCGACTGCGTAATTTGTTGTGTTCGCCTGAGATAACCTTGCGTAAACTAGTACACACTACTCAGAAACTTTAAGAAGATGAAGAAATTTTCTCCGAAACGGCTGGACCCAAAGACTTGATTTTTTCGGACTAACTGCTTAATTATATTTGTCAGGTAATGATGGAAGGAAAACGATGTTAACCTGTATTCAGCAAAAGTAATAATAATAATTTTAAGCAGAAAAATCTTTCCAGGCACCTTTTCACAGATATCTTCCACTACAGGAGTTTGGGTTAGGTTCTACTGACTGGCAGTCACCTCGTATATAAACCTTTGCTTTCTTTTAGAATTTTTTGAGAAGCTCATTCGCTATAATTAGTCACAGGTGTTGTGATGGTATATCCACCTTCGGAACGTATAAGACTCTCGCCACTCTCCATAGGCTAAATATATAGTTAAGTACCAGCGCCCCTTAAAAGTGATGTGCTGGGGCATTTCGAGCTCCGCGGGTTCATTCTCGGCGGATATTCATTGATTTTGATAAGCTTTATTACCTTGGAGGGCAGATATCTATAATTTATAAACCTTTTTTTTCAAAGCGTAGAGTGCCAGGTAATATAGACAGGTTTGGTATTATGTTGAAATAATTAAGCTTTGATTAGTCTCGAAAACACGATTTTTTCGGAATGTTTTTCAAAAGAGAAGAATAATTATATAAAGTTATTCAGGAAATAAAAGAGCTTTTTAGATAATTTTGATGTAACAAAAACTCACTTCCAGACGCTCATATTATCTGATGATCTTTATATCTTTTTCTGGATATTTGAATTAAAATGGTCCTCTAAAACCCGCGATGCAGCTGTAGACTACCTTAATGGCATCATGACAGTATTTCGGTAACTTGAGCTATTCTACTCTCTGCTCTTCTTTACTCCCCTCTGCGATATTGAGGTATCTCTTTGCATAAGAAAAACTACTTATAAGGTTCGCTTATATTAAGCTGAATGCTCAGTTATCAATATTACATGTGTTTTATTTTGAATTGTGTATATGTGTATGTAGCTTCTGCACCTACTGCGGTTGTCGACGATCTTTAGAGCTAGTAAAGTAAAGTAGTCTTAACTGTTCTTGTTGAATATTTTACAAGTTTCCCTGCCAGACTCCTTGGCGGACTTCATGAGATTCGCACGTTTTTCAAAGACGCCATTTACTT
Source organism: Bactrocera zonata (assembly GCA_037783105.1). NCBI lineage: Eukaryota > Metazoa > Arthropoda > Insecta > Diptera > Tephritidae > Bactrocera > Bactrocera zonata. The sequence goes on from JBAWJQ010004721.1 coordinate 143,158, forward strand.
TAAATGGAATTCCTAAGATCTTGGGTCTGTTTGGTTTCAAAAAATCGTTGCCAGAGTGTTGTTTAAGTAGAACAATGAAAGAATTTACAGTGTACAGACACTCGAATCTCTTTAATGATGGATGGCTCCTGAACATTACAAAAAAACTCTGCGAAATGGACAATTTGGGCTTTCTGTGATGTACTACTATGAGCAAAAAATAGTAAGGCTTTGTTGACAATTTTTAATAAATTCTTCAAAACCTATGTCGTTCCCCTCAAAGTAATCTTCCTTTGCCTCAATACACTTCTGCCAACGTTTTTTCCAATCCTCGAAACAGTTGTGAGTGTTAATTTTTCGGCGAAATATTCACGAAGAAGTAGGCGAAGGTATATTATCATAGTTCAAAAACCAAGAGTTGCCGACCCAGTACAAGAATTATCTTTTTACGAATAGCTCCACACAAACGACACATATTACTCAAATAGTAATCCTTGGTGATAGTTTGGCCGGTCTGAGGGTATTCGGAGTGCACCTCCCCTCGATGGTTAAAGGAAATTGTCAACGTAACCTTGATTTTTCATGATATTCGGATAGTCAGAAACATTGTTTCACAGACGCTGTTTCTCGAAAAAAGTTAGTGATTTTGGAACTAATCGCGCTTTTACTTTTCTTAGGCACAAATTCCCTCTTTGATTATTACGTACCAATTAAAAACATTTACTCGACTTTTCCAGCATTCTAAACGTTTCAGCACCATAAATTTGATTCCGCACACAAAATTTAATTGAACTACTTTGTTGAGTAATTTCACTCAACGTAAAAATCGTCGAATGCACTCTATGTACGACATTTGGCACAGATGTCATTGACAGTCATACCAACCTAGAAAAAAATATTTCGACTAACGGGTTATCGTGCGAAATGTTAATTAAAAAGTATTACTATTGTTGGGTCACCGATTGCAAACCACTGCTTACTTCAACCATATGTTCTTATATATTTTTTGCTATTTCTACTTCTTCTTATTTGCCTTATATTCAAGATTAAGCATTAGAAGTCATTCACCTCAATGCAGTTAATAATTGTATTTGCATTGTGTTTGCTTGCGTTTGCTCTGTACACTTTTGCTAACGCTATGTTTCGCTCACGCAATTACACGTATGTATGTTTGTTTGTGCAAATTAGTTATGTACTAAGCTTAATATGTAAGCACCATATTGCAATGCTGCATTCCCATTTTTACATTTCTCTTTTAATACCTACATTATATGAAGAAGCAATAGCGTTAAGTAGGTACTTAGTTTTATGGACTGTTAGAAGTACATAACATATATGTATATGTATGTATATATGAATTAATACAAAGCGGAATTATGTACATACATATTTAGCGGTATCGAAATATTGTATAGAATATTATTTAAGGAGAAGAATAATGCAAATAAAGTTAGTCTAATACCTACCGTTAGTTTTGCTTTCTCCAGACTGAACAAGGAAGCAACGCAAATGGGTCTGGCAGTGAACGAGGGCAAGACGAAATATCTCCTGTCATCAAACAAACAGTCGTCACACTCGCGACTTGGCTCTCACGTCACTGTTGACAGTCATAACTTTGAAGTTGTAGATAATTTCGTCTATCTTGGAACCAGCGTAAACACCACCAATAATGTCAGCCTGGAAATCCAACGCAGGATTACTCTTGCCAACAGGTGCTACTTCGGACTGAGTAGGCAATTGAAAAGTAAAGTCCTCTCTCGACGAACAAAAACCAAACTCTATATGTCGCTCATAATTCCCGTCCTGCTATATGGTGCAGAGGCTTGGACGATGACAACAACTGATGAGTCGACGTTGCGAGTTTTCGAAAGAAAAGTTCTGCGAAAGATTTATGGTCCTTTGCGCGTTGGCCACGGCGAATATCGCATTCGATGGAACGATGAGCTGTACGAGATATACGACGACATTGACATAGTTCAGCGAATTAAAAGACAGCGGCTATGCTGGCTGGGTCATGTTGTCCGGATGGATGAAAACACTCCAGCTCTGAAAGTATTCGACGCAGTACCCGCCACGGGAAGCAGAGGAAGGGAAGACCTCCACTCCGGTGGAAGGACCAAATGGAGAAGGACCTGGTCTCGCTTGGAATATCCAATTGGCGCCACGTAGCGAAGAGAAGAAACGACTGGCGCGCTCTTGTTGACTCGGCTATAATCGCGTAAGCGGTGTCTACGCCAGTAAAGAAGAAGAAGAATACCTGACCACCTTACAATGTCGTTACTCGGCCCTTTGCTATAATTTCGCATGTACCTTTCGCTGTTTCGTAAATTTGCGCGGTTATAAAAAAAGCTTTATAGCCCTACATTTTTTGGCGCCCAACGTGGGGAACGAGTAAATTGTTTCGTTGTTTGCATATCTTTCGAAGTTTGGTGGTCAGTATTAGACTGCATCGTGGGACATCATCGTCATTGGATCTTCACCATTGGACATCTTTACCATTGGACACATCAGCAGCGATCGCACACAGAACAGCACATCTACTTGTCGCCGCTACGTTTCGCTAGTACTACTTCCTCCAGGTGATATTCGCATATTTGTTTCGCATATATACAATATTAATCTCGTTGATACCATTTTGCAATAAATTAACAAATCATTTATTACCCAACTACTCACTAGAAGGAAAATTATAATTATTTGAAAATATTTTGAAGTCAATATAAAGCACATAGATAGAATCCCGTTCTACAATGTCTTTGGACGAACTAAAACAACAACGCACGAGCACCAAGAAAAATATCACACGAATTAAGAATATCATCGATGCTAGCTTACGACCAGGTGGAAAAGTTCTTTCAGTAGCGGAATACAAATGTCGTCTAGGCATCCTGGAATCATACTTCAAGCAGATTCTCTCAATTCAAACGGACATCGGATGCTGAGGACGGAGGACGTGCTGACCTGGAAGAACTTTACATAACAACTAAATTGGTTATTCAATCGCAACTGGCAGAAGATAACAACGTTTCATTTTCGGATACAACTTGCGTGGTACAATCAAGCTCTAAACTTCCACCACTTAATCTTCCTACGTTTGATGGCAAGTATTCGAATTATCAAAATTGTATTACCTCGTTCAAACAAATAATTGATCACGAGTTCAATTTAACAAATATTGAAAAATTCAACCATTTACGAAATTGTCTCCAAGGGCAAGCCTTAGAAACTGTAAATGCGTTTCAGGTAACAAATGAAAAATACCCAAAGGCGTTAGAGCGCTTGAAGGTTCGTTATGATAACAAACCACTAATTTTCTTGGAAGGAATAAATTCGCTATTTGATTTACCAGCAGTTATGAAACCAAACGGCATTCAGCTAAGAAGTTTGATTGACAAAGCTTCTGCTATTTATGGTTCTTTGACATCACTGGGTAATGACAGGAAAATTTCTCAAGCAATGCTAATTTACCTAATATTGCAGAAGTCTGATGAACAGACCAACAAAAGGTGGAAGGAGTCGCTAGATTTCAGAACGCTGCCGTCATGGGAAGATTTCATCACAGTTTTGGAAAGACACTGCCAATATCTGGAGTCACTCGACAACCCGCATGGTAGTACTTCGCCAGCTCAAGGTTTTAACAAACACTCCACTCCGAAATCAAGGAGTCAACCAAAAGGTTACACATTTTCCTGCTCTACCATATCGTGCCAATTTTGTTTTAACAACAACCACAAGATTTTTAACTGTGAACGGTTTAAGTCGCTAAACATAACTCAACGTTTCGATCATGCAAAGAAAATTGGACTTTGCATCAATTGCCTATCAAAGGGACATCAAGTAGCCAATTGTTCATCATCGCGCAGGTGCAAGGTTTGTGCACGACAACACCATAGTTTACTTCACTGCGGTTCACCTTCAGGCCAACCAACAACTACTCAACTATTTCCTACACATGAGGCAGCCGTACATACTCATATGAATAATTCAACGTTGGATAATGTAATCCTTGCAACAGCAAAAATTTTCGTTCGTGATTCAACTGGAAGCTATAGATTGGGTACAGCGTTGCTAGATTCCTGTTCGCAAGTCAATTTCATCACAGATGATTTTTTGCAAAGGTTGCTGCTGCCAAGAAACAAACAAAACATAGAAATTCAAAGCATCGGTTCGTCATCAACAAATATTAAATTCAAAACTTCAACTAACATCAAGTCTCAAGTCACCGGTTTCGAGCTTCCATTAACCTTTTGTATTACATCGCACATTGCCTATCAACGAGATCTGGAAATCAACATTTCAACATGGAATATTCCAAAAAATATAGTACTCGCTGATGATGAATTTCATATACCAAAGAAGATCGACATGTTGCTGGGTACGGAAATGTTTTTCAGTCTGCTATCTGTAGGCCAAATCCATCTTGGGTCTAATTTACCTATCTTGCAAAAAACGCTCTTAGGCTGGATCGTTTCGGGACGCTATAATACCGGCAGTAACAATACATTTAAACCATCTAGTTTATTTTTAGCCAAGAATCTTTAGATGCCAAATTGGAAAAGTTGTGGAAATTGGAAGAAGTCACTACCATCCCAGAGCCTTGGACTCGTGAACAACAGATTTGTGATCATTTATACAATACAACCGTGTCAAGAAGACCTTGCGGCAGAATAGTGGTCAAACTCCCTTTCAAGGATGATCCGACGTGCTTGGGTGAGTCATACACTACGGCATTGCGACGATTCAATGTACAAGAACGTCGATTAGCCAAATCACCACAATTGACAGCACAGTACGTTGAATTTATGAACGACTACGAGAGCCTGGGTCATATGAGCATCGTAAGGAATCCGAATCTGAGCGAACCGCATTATTTTATACCACATCATTGCGTTCTTAAACCAACAAGTACAACAACAAGGCTTAGAGTCGTATTTGACGCCTCCTGTCGAACTACATCCCAAAAATCACTGAACGATATTCAGATTGTTGGTCCTAAAATCCAATGCGAACTTTTTATTCTTCTTCTTCGTTTCCGATTCAATAGGTTTGCACTCACTGCGGACATAGTCAAGATGTATTGGCAAGTATTACTGCACGAAGATGATCGAAAGTTCCAGTACATTCTGTGGAGGGGTTCACCATCTGAGGACATTCGGACATACCAACTAAATACTGTAACGTATGGAATGGCTGCTGCACCACATCTTGCTATACGGAGTTTGTTGTATCTAGCTGAAGAGCATTCAAAACAATTCCCAATTGGCGCAAAGATCGTGAAGTCATCATTTTACGTAGACGACTTACTGTGTGGTGCTGACAGTCTAACCGAATTTTCACAGATAAAGCAAGAGGTAACACAACTGTTAGAATTAGGAAAGTTTAAATTAACAAAGTGGCATTCTAATCATCATCGATTCAGAGATGACGACTCGTTAAAGGATCTAAACGTAGGTTCATCCATCACTAACGCACTTGGACTAAAATGGAAGCAAAATCTTGATTGTTTTATTTTTTCATTTGAAGCAAAACTAGGACTCACTGGTCGTCTTACAAAACATTCCATCCTATCTGTTGCATCATCACTTTACGACCCACTCGGTATTTTGGTTCCTGTTGTTATAACTTCAAAAATTTTGTTGCAAGAAATATGGTTACTAAAGTTGGATTGGGATGAATCAGTGCCACAGAATATTGAATGGGCTTAGAAAAGCTTTCTGGATTCCTTATCGGATCTTTCATTAATCAAGGTGCCAAGGCCTTGTTTTTCAGCAGATATGGAGTCTTTTCAGATACATGGATTTTGTGACGCATCGATTCGTGCATATGGTTGCACAATTTACACTCGTTTTATCAACAAATCTGGCACTGCTACTATTCGCTTACTCACTGCTAAGTCCAGAGTTGCACCCATAAAAAAACAATCGTTACCAAAATTAGAACTTTGTGGCGCTCTTCTCCTCACTCGTTTATTAGCAAAAATCAAACCAACGATTTCTCATAAATCTTTAAATATTTTTCTTTGAACAGACTCACAAATAGTCTTACATTGGCTGAAGATGCATTCTGCAAAACTTTCGACCTTTGTTGGCAATCGAATTTCGGAAATCCAGGACTTAACCAAAGGTGCCCGTTGGAAACATGTACCAACTCATTGTAACCCGGCGGATGTTGCGTCTAGAGGATGTACCGTAAAGGAACTTGTTAATTCAATATGGTACATCGGACCGGGGTTTCTATACGGAAACTCAAATAAATGGCCAAAAGACAGCTGCAATGATATCGACACGGAAGTTGTCGAAAAGGGGAAGCGAAAATCTGCATTCAAATCAATCGTTAGCACCAATTACATTTTGGAAATCGTGAATAAGCGAAGTAACTACTCGAGATGCCTTCGATTAATAGCTTGGAAACTTAGCGAATCATCTACTCTCTCCTCACAAGAATTGCATCACGCCTTACTTTGCATAATTTGGAACATTCAACACATAAATTTTGCTAATGACATTCATCTCTTACAGAAAGGTCTCACGACAAATGGCCCATTGCGTTATTTGAATCTGTTTTTAGAGTATACCTAAGGATTTCAAATACTCAAAGTTGGAGGTCGATTGGAATCAGCAAATATTCCAGAAGAAAGGAGACACCCAATGCTGTTGCCAAGCAAATGCGAATTCGTTGTGCATTACGCTCGCCAGCTACATCGGAAACACTACCATGCAGGACCAAAGGCACTCGTAGCACTAATAAGACTTCAGTTTTGGATAGTCAATGCACGCGATTTAGCAAGACGTATCGTCAGATCGTGCGCACATTGCATACGTTACAAGCCAAAGTTGATGAATCAGGTAACGGGACAGTTGCCTGTCGAGCGATTGACTCCATCTCGCCCCTTTGCGCGTTGCGGTATTGACTTCTGTGGACTAGTCAACGTATGTATATTTGCGTATTCGAGGTAAAACACCTTATAAATCGTACATAGCGATCTTTGTTTGTCTAGCGACAAAGGCGGTTCACATCGAACTTGTATCGGACCTTACAACGGACGCATTCTTACCATCATTAAAGCGAATGATTGGAAGGAGGGGGCTACCCTCTGACATCTTTTGTGACAACGCAACAAATTTTGTGGGCGCTTGCAGCAAACTAGCTGAATTAAAATCATTTTTATTTAATACCGAAAATAAAGATAGAATTGTAAAATACTGTGCTAATGAATTTGTAAATTTTAATTTCATTCCTCCTAGAGCACCTCATTTCGGCGGTATTTAAGAGGCCGCAGTCAAATCGGCTAAGGGTCATCTCAACCGTATCATCAAAAATACTAAACTCACGGCTGAGGAACTAACAACAGTGTTGGTGGAGATAAAAGCTGTGTTAAATTCTCGGCCACTAACACCATTATCATCGGACCCAAACGATTATGAAGCATTAACTCCGGGGCATTTTACTATTGGTAGCGCACTAAGGGCACTCCCAGAGCGAAGATTGTCAGCTGAAATAAGCAGCTTACACAGATGGAATCAAATCACTAGCATTAAACAGACGTTTTGGAACAGGTGGTCAAATGATTACATCAACGAACTTCAAATACGATCAAAGTGGTTTTCGGAACAGCCAAACTTCAACAACAACTCAATGGTTATCATCCATGAAGACAACTTACTACCACAAAAATGGCATATTGGAAGAGTTATAAACTGCATTCCAGGAAAGGACTCTAAAATACATGTGGTGTACATTCGAACAACGAAGGGAATCATTCGGCGACCAATTCACAAGCTAGTATTACTACCTGTTTGAAATGCCTTTCAACGGGGCCGGGATGTTGGGTCACCGATTGCAAACCACTGCTTACTTCAACTATATTTTCTTATATATTTTTTGCTATTTCTACTACTTCTTATTTGCCTAATATTCAAGGTTAAGCATTAGAAGTCATTCACCTCAATGCAGTTAATAATTGTATTTGCATTGTGTTTGCTTGCGTTTGCTCTGTACACTTTTGCTAACGCTATGTTTCGCTCACGCAATTACACGTATGTTTGTTTGTGCAAATTAGTTAGTCCTACTTAGCATGTACTAAGTTTAATATGTAAGTAGCATATTGCAATGCTGCATTCCCATTTTTACATTTCTCTTTTAATATCTAAATTATATGAAGAAGCAATAGCGTTAACTAGGTACTTAGTTTTATGGACTGTTAGAAGTACATAACATATATATGTATATATGAATTAATACAAAGAGGAATTATGTAAATATTTAGCGGTATCGAAATATTGTATAGAATATTATTTAAAGAGAAGAATTGTGCAAATAAAGTTAGTCTAATACCTGACCACCTTACAGTGTCGTTACTCGGCCCTTTGCTACAATTTCGCATGTACCTTTCGCTGTTTCGTAAATTTGCGCGGTTATAAAAAAAGCTTTATAGCCCTACAACTATTTTTTCCACAGTTTGCTTCGTGGTTTTATTATTTTCCATGTATTCTTTGGATTTTTTGCTTCTCCCATTTCTGTAACTATTGTGATGCAAATTCACCACATCGTTAATGCGCTGCAAAGAACAAACCATCACAGTCTTTGAGCCAAATGGGCTCGTGATTACGTAACAATTTGCCTCCCAAGAGCCGTTCGCTCCATTGGAATGTCATTTGTAGTAAAAGTTTGTCACCTATCCACCTTCATCTCGCCCGCGTACTCATTTACGCAATTCATTCATTTTTTTAAGGCAATTTAAATAAATTTCGCAAATAAAACCAGTTCGTTGATCAAGTGGTCGCAGCGATGGTCGCCTTTAATGGCTATTCAATGTGTCAGGCTTAGGGTACTCAAACAAATTTTTTGATTTTTTTTTTTTCAACTCTTACCCCCTCAAATGTTAGTGATTGGCAAATAAATATCCTCCCTCAAGCCAGGCGCTGTAGCTTAACTCTAAGGGGTCGCAATTTTTTATTTTTTAGGTTCCCATACATTTTACATAGGAATTTTCGTTTTTTCATTCTAACTAAAATTTCATCAACTAATTTTCGTTTCTCAAAAATAAACATCACATATTCAGAAAGTTCACTTTTCAAACTTTAAAAATTTTGCGAATTTTGTTTGATTATCTCAATTAGACGGTTAATTATAGTGATTAGAAATTTGGAATTTTTTCAATAAAAAAAAAGTTTCTGAGAATAATAATTTTGTCGCGGAAATTTTTACAGTTTGAAAAGCCAACTTTATGAATATGTTATGGCTATTTCTGAGAAAGGAAAATTAGTTGGAGAAATTTTAGTTTGAACGAAAAAACGAAAATTCTTAT